>CAUYQG010180687.1:0-17913 GCA_963574415.1 Tarsius wallacei | reverse complement strand
AAGAGGATTACCTGAGCCCAGGGGTTTGAGACCAGCCTGTACAACTTGGCAAGAACTTGTCTATACAGTAAATCAAAAAATTAGCCAGGTGTGGTGGTGCACACCTGTGATTCCAGTTACTTAGAAGGCTGAGACAGAAGGCTCGTCTAAGCAAAGCAGGTTGAAGCTGTGGTGAGCCATGATTGTACCATTGACCTTCAGCCTGATGAAACAGTAAGACTCCAACTCAAAGAAATAGAAACAGAAAAAGAAAATCCTACAGCATCCATTAAAAAATTTGAGAACTAACAACTAGTTCAGCAAGGTTGAAGGACACAAAATTAATATACAAAAAAATTGTTTCTATACATCTGCAATGAACGACCCAAAAATGAAATTAAGAAAATAATTTCTTTTACAATAGCATCAAAATAAAAAAATGTTTAGAAATAAAGTTAACAAAAGAAGTGAACATTTACACCATTTATACTCCTGAGATGGGTATCTGGCAACTAGTTTCTCAAAACAAAGGTTGCAAGCCAACTGAGACCAACTGAGACCAAGACACCATGAAAAGTAACCTCTGTTTCTCCTTTCTGCTCATTATGCCCCAATTATAATGTATTTCCATGCTAGAAGACACTCCCACCAGTGCCATCACAGTTTGCAATATCCATGGCAATTCCCAAAAGTTACCTTATATGGTTTAAAAAGGAAAGAAATTTTTGATTCTAGAAACTCCCTGCCCCCCTGCCCCTTTCCTGGAAAACCCATGAAAAATTCACCCCTTGCTTGGAATAGAATCAAGAGATAGCTACACAAATAAAATCCCAATGATGTATGGCTGCTGTTGTTTTTCCTATAGGCCAGCCCAGGTCACGCTACCTGTATACTAGTCTGTTCTCAGTCATTTCAATAAACTTACTTTATTTTCCAACTGAAACCCCAGAGACACACGTTAGCTGCTCTACCTATGGGGTAGCCATTTTCTAACTTCTCCATTTCTTTAATAAACTTGCTTTTCATCTCCTACTTATGACTCATTCTTTAATTCCTTCCTGCATGGGAGTCAAGAACCCACTTGGCCTCTTGGGTCAAATCCCAATTCTGGGGTTCATCTGCATCACTCTGAAAAATAAGAAAAACTATTGACAGAAATTAAAGAAGACCTAAATAAATGGAAAGATATCCCATATTCATGGATCAGAAAATTTGACACAGCTAAGATGGCAACACTCCCAAAGCTGATCTACAGACGCCATGCAATCTCTGTCAGAATCTCACCCAGCTGGCTTCTTTATAGAAACTGACAAGCTGACCCTAAAGCTCACATGCAAATTCAAGGAACCCAGAATAACCAAAACAATCTTGAAAAGGAGGAACAAGGTTAGAAGACTCATTCTTCCCAAATTCAAAATTTACAAAAAAGTTGGAGTAGTCAAGACAAGTGTAGTTCTGCCATAAGGTAAAACGGAGAAAGAACAGTCTTTTCAACAAATGGTGCTGGGACAACTGAATATTCACATGCAAAAGAATGACTGTGAATTCACACCATATACAATTATCTCAAACTGGATCAAAGGATAAACAGCTAAAATCATAAAACTCTCAGAATAAAACAAAGGTATAACTCTTTATAACCTTGGATTAGTCAATGATTTCTTAAAACAGCATAAGAAAAAAATAGATAAATTAGAATTCATCAAAATTAAATAGGCTTTTGTGCTTCGAAGGACATCAACAAAAAAAATGAAGACAACTCACTTTAAGGAAGAAAATAGTTGCAAATCACATTTCTGATAACATACTTGTCTACAGAATACAAAAAGAACACTCACATCTCAGTAATAAAAAAGACAAATTAGCCTGTTAAAAAAGGAGCAAAGAAAAAAACATTTCTCCAAAAGTATATAAATGGGCAATAGGCACATGAAAAGATGCTTGTCATTTTTTCTTTAGGGAAATGCAAATCAAAACCACAATGAACTAACACTTAACACTCCCTGGGATGGTTGTAAGCAAAAAGTGACAATAACAAGTGTTGATTAGACTGTGAAGAAACTGGTGCCCTCATACATTGCTAGTGGGAATATAAAATGGTACAGCCACTTTGGAAAACAGTTGCGTGGTTTCTTAAAGAGTTAAACAAAGCCTTACCATGTACTCTAGTAATCTTACTCCCGATATATACCTTAGAGAAATTAAAACATAGGTCCACACAAAAACCTGTCCACAAATGTGCATAGCAGCATTATTCACAATAGCCAAGAGGTGTCAATAACCAAATGCCAACCAACTGATGAATGGACAAGCAAAATATGGTATATCCATACAATGGAATACAATTTGTCCACCAATCTTTTAAAAATATATATTTATACATGCTACAAAAGAAATCAATCCCAAAAACAGTATGTCTATAGGAAAAACAACAGCAGCCATACATCATTGGGATTTTATTTGTATAACTATCTCTTGATTCTATTCCAAGCAAGGGGTGAATTATTCATGGATTTTCCAGGAAAGGGGCAGAATTTTCTAGAATCAAAAATTCCTTTTTTTTTTAAACCAAAAGACCACAATTCTATCATTCAATTATATGCAGTTCCATAGTAGGAATGTATAGAAATAGGAAATAGATGTCGTTGCCAAGGGCTGGGTATGGGTGGTGGAAATAGAGTTCCTGATGTAAATGAATACAAGGTTTCACTGGAAGGTGATAGAAATGTTCTAAAATTATTAGATTGTGGTGATGGCTGTGTATCTCTGTAAATATACTAAATGTGTTGAACTGTACACTTACAAGTGGATTTCATGGTATGTAAATTATACTCAATAAGGCTGTTTAATGAAAGAGACACTATGAGTTCCTTGTTGCTCTCTCTTGGATCACTTGTTCTGGGGAAGCACCTGCTCCATCATGAGAACACACAAGCAGTCCCCTGGAGAGGCGCACACAGCAAGGAATGGAAGGACCTGCCAACATGTTGGAAGCCATCTTGGAGGGCAACCACCAGCCCCAGACAAGTCTTCAGGTAACTGTAGACCTGGCCAACACCTTGATGACAACCTCATGAGAGGTCCTGAGTTAGAACCAGCAAGCTAAGCAACTCCTGAATTCCCGAGCCTCCGAAATCATGTTACTTTAAGCCACTGAGGTTTGGAGCAACGTGCTACACCACAGTAGATAAACTTCCACAAACCGCTCCTCAGTGTTCCACTCTCTCTCCTAATATCTACATGAACATCTTCCAAGCAACTCTTCCTCCTCTAAGAATGTATGACCCCCATTCACAGGTTTACCTTAGCTGCTGTCATGTCAGAAGAACGTGATTCCATCCCCTGGGTTCAGCTGAACAACCCAAAAGTGGACGCCTGGCCAAAGCCAGGCCAAAACAGCCTTTGCTGAGGTTTTTTATATCTGAAGTTGAGAAGAAGGCAGTGCCTTCTCAGTACCTGAAGCTGCAAGACGTAAAACCTGAGGTCTGTCAGCAGCATAACCTTAATCATGTCGGAAACGTGAAAATGAAGCCAACAGCCACAAGCAGACTTCCAAGATGGAAAGAACACAGACAGCAGCATGCCTAGGTCCAGCGACTCTGGATGCAGCCTGTCCTGCCAGTGGGGAAGCATCCAAATGGCACCCAGCATGCAGAGTTCATAAAATACCTTCTGAATAAATGAGTGGGAAAGACCCACCATCCTTCCAACAAGACCGATTTTTTTGTTGTTGGTCAACAGTTAGACGTGCTTACTGAAAGGTTATAGTTCTAACATCTCTGCTCGCTTCATACCTGTATATCCCCCATTATTACACTTGATGATATGTCTTAATTACTGTTCATACGGCCTCCTCCACTACTATTTTCTTAGTTAGTTTTTGTATCATCAGTATCATCTAGGATAAAAAACAGAAGTGTCCAAAATGTATGTGTAACTGATCTGCTCAATTCTGCACTATGTGTTCCTTAGCTTCTAAAGCCACTGTTACCAGTTTTTCATGCACCTAACATCTGCAAGGCACCAGGAGGGAGCACAATGAACTTCTAGATGTGCTCCTGGGTTTTCATTCATTTAATAACTATCTGAGCACCTGGCACATCCCAAGGTTGCAGACAGACAAAGGACACACAGCTTGCCTTCAAGGACCCGACAGTCTAGCACAGACCAGTAAACGGATGATCACAGTGCTGCTTAAGCGTTAATGCTACTGAAAAGCTCTGCACAGATTTTGAGCAGGAGCAAGAATTACAGGAGTCTACACTCGCCACAAGAAAGCAGGACACAAAAAGGGCTAGCCACCAGGCAGTGCACCATGGGTGCCTTCAGAAGTCACAATGGAGTAATTCCCACACCTTCAGGGAAGATGTGACCATGTGGTGCTTCTCAGATGCATATCCAGCCAGCACTTCTGGAGTGCCCACTACGTGTGGAGCAGGGTGCTTAGCACCTTCCCAGCAGTGTCTTGCTCAGTTCTCAGTCAGCAGATGAAAGAAGCCCATCTGAAAGGGTGATGTGACGTGCCTGAGTCTGCACAGCCAGTAACTGGTAGAGCTGGGATGTAAACCTGTCCCCTGGCTCCACATCCAGGTATGCCATGCCTTTTGTTCCACACAACTGGGGCAGTTGCCAGGTCCTTCCACTCACCCTACGGCACACCACGAGGTGCCCTGCACAAACAAGCCATCTGCAATTGCCAGCCTGACATCACTGCACGCTCATCCACATTCCGAAGAGAGACCACAGCAGATTCAATTACCCCAGGACCCATTATAGCACCGTGGCTGAAGGGTGCAGCTGGCCAGGGACCAGGGCTCTCTCAAGTCACACTCTAAGTGCTTCTGGTCACAATATCCAGTCACTTGTTCCTGTGTGCAGCAATAACTCAAAATGACTGCTCATTTCCTTTGACAGCTAACAGTACTAACGAATTCAGTATAATCTCACCATCCATCAGAAAAAGGCCTGAAATGCAAACTTGAAGCTGATGATTCACACAGCGAGTGGAGGGGAAACAGCCGCATGCAGGGCTTTCTCTGGAACCAGCATTGTTTGTGGCCTCCGGAAACTAAGCAGTTGGCTGACTACTAGGGCAAGGAGGTGGTTCCCCAGTCATTTAGCAAGACTGCACCATGGCCAGGGGCTGAGGAACATGTGATGTCAAGTAGCTTTGGCTGTACAGCCCAAACCCCATTCAAATCAGTGAGCCATTATGTAAGAGAAAAATTCAAAATCTTCACACCAGAAGGCACCTGACACTAAGCCTGGCACCAGTGAGAAACTAATACTGAGTAAACGGACACCGAGTTTATTATTTCACAGTCTTCTGACAACATCAGCTGTCTATTAAATTGAGAAAGAAAAGCCAAACCTGAACCTACACAGGTTATGCTAGGAACTCAAAAATATTAGGGAGTAACGAACTCAAGATACAGAACAGATTCACAAGGACCAAAAAGCTGCCTTGAAAGCTGAGTCTGACATCTCTTAGATGAAGGCACCACGCTGGCACCTGGGGAGCGCCAGTAGTCAATCCCTGCAGAAGTAACAACAACGGAAGGAACTGGCGAGCAGGGCCAACTTTACAATCTGTTCAAAACAGGAGCAAGATGTCCTGAGCCAACACCTGAAACCCGCGCTTAAGCTCTGCGTCTGCACAAGAAAAGGACAGGCAGCGTGCCGGAGCAGTCTGTCAAAGCCTGACACACTGCAGGAGCATTTCATAACGGGCTACTCATCAGCACGATGATCTGTCCAGGAGAGGAAGTCTTTACCGCGAGCCCGCGCTCCACGCACCGGAGCCCGCACGGTCCTGATTGGTCCAAACGCGCACCTTCCAAAAACCCCAGCCACAGGACCTGCACGACGAGTGATTTACCAAGCCCAGAGCTTGGGCAACTCGGGAGCTCGACAGAAGGACGTGGGGTCCAAGCCTGCTGAGGAGTCCCCTCGGTCCCTGTCACCTGAGGCTTTGCGCGGACACAGCCTCCACCAAAGGAGACCGCTGCAAGAAAGCCAAGGCCAAGTGCAGGATTTCACGGAAAGAAGGCGCTCGGCCCCTGGAGCCCGCGAGTCCCCTGCGTGGCGCCAAGCCTGGTCTCGCTGAAAGCCCGGGGACACCCCCAAGCCCCCGCACGACATCGCAGCGCCCTGGGGCCCCACGGACCCCGGGACCCCGCGGGCGCGCACAGGGGTGCAGCGGCGAGGCGTGCATGGAAGCCCGGCGCAGGGCACCCAGCGTCAAGGAGAGCGCCCCTCTCGCCATCGACGGGACGCGGTGACATGTGTCACCTGTGCGGGAGGGGGCCGAGACCCTCAGAGCCCAGTGCCACCCGCTACGGTCGACCGCCGCGAGGGTTCCACCGCCCAACCCGGGCTCAGGAAAACTTTCGGCCTCCCTGCCCCCCGGCGCGCCCCCACTTCCTGGGACCCCCAGGGCGCGCGCGAGGCCCCGCCCCGGGCCCGCCCCCCGCGCCCACGGCCCTGGGCCCCCGGCCCGGCGGGTCCCCGGGGCGCGCCCCCGCGCGGGCGGGCGAAGAGGGCGGGGCCTCACCCGTGTGCAGCTCGTGCTTGACGGTGAGCAGCCGCTCGGCCCCGCCGGTCCCTGTGCCGTCGCCGGTCCCTGCGCCGCCGCCGCCCTCCTCCATCTTCTCCTCTTCTCCAACCCCGCGGGTCGCCACGAGGGAACCCAGAGACGGCGGCTGCCCGGCCCCTCGCGGCTCCCGCGGCGGCACGGAAGCCGGGGCGCGGCGGCTCCAGAACTCGGACGCGAGGAAGAGTCTCTTTCCCGCTCTGGCCGCGCGGCTCGCTCCGCGCCTCCTCCCCCTCGGCGGGCGCCGCTAGTACCGCGCAACCAAACCGCCCCCTGCTCCGCCGCCGCCTCCTCAGGCCGCTCCGCCCACCGCCAGCAAGGTAGAGGGGCCACTCGAGCCGCCGTCTCTGATTGGGCGCGGGGCGCGCGCGTCTGCCAACGCCGGCTCCCATTGGGCAGGCCGCTGTGACGTTTCACAAGCCGCCCCGCCCCGCTCCTCGAATTGTTGTTGCTTGGCGGGGAGGCAGGAGAGGAAGGAGCGGGGCCACTCCGATTGGTGAGACCCAAGGATGTGCCCCGCCCACTTATTGTGTTGCGCACGCGCAATCAAGACCTTCCCTTCCCTGACCTCCCCACAACCGTCACACCCCTTATTCCCCAGCTTCGATGTGTTAGTAAACAGTGTCTAGTAGTCAAGAGGCGCTCGGGGTCTGTGATTGGCTGCTGCTGAAAGAGGCGGGGAGGGATGATTGGAACGCTTGGTCCGCCAATCACCGTGGACAGAGGCGGGGCCTGGAGGGAAGCGCTTGTCGCCCACGTGTTTGCAGACAAACCTAAGGGTCCCGGGCAGCGGGCCAAGGGTGTGTGATCACCTGGAGGACTGCGTGCCCCAAGAAGGTGTTACTCGCGCTATTGACACCAGTTAAGTGGAGTGTTTGTTCTTAAATACAGATAGTTCTTAAACGTTACAAAACCCCCCAGCTCCTGATGAGGAGCTGTGCAAAGGAGAGCTTTTGTACAGGACTCTTCCCAGGCACCGAAAGGATACAGAGGTTAATAAAAGAGAATACAATTCCTCCTCTAGAAACCTTCAATAGAACGTGAGAAACAGACAATCTGTGTACTTACACAGAAAACTATGAAGCAGACTTCGAAATAAAAACAGTCAAAGAAGCATCATTAGAGACTCACACAGGTGGCAATAGTTGTTCTCAGCGGAGAAGCTGGGAAAGTCTTTTTAGGGCACGGAGGCATTTGAGATAACCAGCTTAAAGGATGGGTGAGATTGAAATACCTGCCTCAGACATTTCACACAGAGATGGTAACTGAGCGTTGGACTAACGCACAGAAGGCAAGGGTGGGTTAAGTGATTGACAGGCCTAGGTGGAAGGATGGTGGTAAGAAAGGAAAAGCCATGAATACTAAGCTGAACGGTACAGATTTTATGTAGCACACAATGATGAACTGAAGGGAAGAGAAGCGAGACCGCTGAGCAAGAGTATGGTTGGAAGCGCAGAACTAATGGGGGAGTAATTTCTAGTAGCAGACTTGAGAACAGGAAAGGAGAGGCCCACAGATGTGGACACAATTCACACAGAAGTGATCTTTTCAACTAGGCAAGGATTAGATCAGGGGTCAGCAAACCTTATTCTGTTAATGGCCAGATAGTAAATATTTTAGGCTTTGAGGTCCAGAGGACCTCTTTCACAAAAACTCAACTCTGCCATCATAGCTCAAAAGCTATCATAGACAATACATAAAGTAAAAGAAAAGGATTGTGTTCCAACACGACATTTTTATAGACACTGAATTTGAATTTCACATAATTTTCATGATTCACAATATATTCTTCCTTTAATTCTTTTTCAATCATTTAAAAATATAAAAACAATTTTTAACTCATGAGCCATTTAAAAACAGGCAGCAAGCCATATTTGGCCTTCAGGCCACAGTCTGCAGACTCCTGGATTCGATTGCCATAAAGGAGAAAGCAGAGAAGCCTTAGGAACCTCTTCAGGTGGCTGTCACCACTCCCTGGACTTCCCTGCCTGGGACACTTATCAGTAAACCATGACTGCCTACTGACTTTCTTCTGCACAAGTCAAGTACTATTTGGAGCCAGGCAATGACTGTGTGCAATTATTCATTTGTTCACTTAACAACCCTTATAACAATTATATCCCAAGTACTGTGACAGGTGCTAGAGTCACAGTGGGAGCAAAACAGATGCAGTCCTTGCTCCTGTGTAGCCTGTAGTCTAGGAACAGAAATAAATATTAAATAATCACGCAAAGAAATGTAACCTTTCCATTGTGATCATGCTGTAAAGGAAAATTACAGGGTGCTACAATAGAACATATCAGGGATGCCTAATTTAGGTTGGAGGAGCAAAAAGTCCTTTGTAAATAAGTATTATTTAAGCTGAGCCTTTAAAAATGAGCAGGGTTTAACCAGAATGTGGCAAAAACTAGCCTGATGCTCACCAATCTCATTTCCTCTTCCAGGACACACAGGAAGCCACCTTCTTTTTTTTCTTTTTCTTTTTTTTTTTTTTCCCTCCTTTGCAGTTAGGTTAGGTTCACGTGACTGTGATCTGGCCAATGTGGTATGGGCAGACATGGTGTGTGCCATTTTCAGGCCTAGCCAGGAAACTTGCATAATCACTCACTCTCCCTTCCCCTTCCATAGCAACCACAAACTGCTACATGTTTAATATGGGGGTACCATAATCTAGAAGAAACCTGAACCCCTGAGCTTTTGCTTGAAGAACAGTCACTTGAACAACTTTAGACTGTTCCCAGATAAACTAGTCCAGTAGCTTCCCTCACAGTCAATTGAAGTCGAGAGGCAGAAACTGGGAGAAAAGGGAGTTTATTCTGCAACCAGATTACAGGGAACAGGTGGCATCATTACCAAAAAATTGTCTGCAAGGCAGTACAACTTACTAAGTATAACTTACTCAGTATAACTTACTCTCTGTTTGATGCAATACACCTATTGAGATGCTTTTCCACTGCTCAAATTAGTTTTTGAACATGTCAATTTTGATGCCTTTTAGTGTTTCTGCTGGTTTTTGTTTCGCCTCTTCCACATTGGCAAAATGTTTCCCTGTGAGGACTTTTTTCATCCGGGGAAACAAAAAAAAAGGTGAATAGGGAGGGTGGGGCACAGGGTCATGCCATTTTTGATCAAAAACTGCTAAACACTCAGCAAAGTGTAGGCAAGTGTGTTGTCATGGTAGGATACCCACTCATCTGTTTGCCAGAACTTAGGATGTTTCTTCCGCAAATCGTGATGCAGCCTTATCAAAACTTCCAGATAAAAACTTTGGTTGAACATTAATCCAGAGGAACAAATTCCAAGTGTATGACAAGGGAACCGCCCTACATAAGATTATTCCATTTTGGGGGGGCTCCCCCCTCGTATTGCATTGAGAGACATAGAGAAAGCCAATGACACCTCAACACAGCAAGCAAGGGCTGAGCCAAGGGGGGTCAGGCAGAGAACTAGTCAAGAAGCATTTTGTTAAAGCAAACATATGAGGAAGTAGAGACACATGTGGATGTATTTTGTCATGGAGTGTGCCACTGATGCAAAATAGAGAAGGAAGGTCCTGACTGGAGGAACCCAAGGCGTTATTTAGTCTGGGTTTGTTTGTTTGTTTGTTTGTTTGACTTTTTTTTCCAAATAATTTTAAAACCGCAGAAGAGTCACAAAATTTGGTAAACTGAGTCAAGCAGAAATAAGTCATATAGCACTCAGATGTGCTCACACGCAGGAAGTTTCCTCCAGAGTCTTACACACTGTGCTGAGTGGTGGGGAAGGTAGGAAGGGATGGTCCAGGGACTTTGGGACAGTTGGAACCCATTGGAACAGTCACTGGAAACACAACAAGTGAGCTTGGAGAGTTGCTCCAGCGGAGACAGAAAGCCCAAATCGGGAGCAGGAAGTGTCTTTCTAGCAACCTAAGCATCCCCTGAGAGTTGGACATGAGCAGTTGGTCAACACCCTGGTTGAAATGAGTGACCCTGGGGCCCAAACTGGGTGAGAAGTCAGTGGAGCCAGGAGTGAATGGTAGCCCAGGGGACTAGGATAGTGTCCAAGGAGTTGGCTTAGCATGTCAGCGTCCTCCACCTTGACTGCACATTGGAATCACCTGCGGTACTTAAAACAACAACAAGCACACTCCTTCCCCTAAAGAATGCAATGCAAATTGTTCTGGAGTGGGGTCTGGATCTGGAGATTCTTTTTAAAGTTCCCCAGGTGATTAGCCTGCTGTGCAAGCAAGTCTATAATGCACAACTCAATTATAGACCCACTAGAGGGAGGACGGTAACTAAGAATGAGTTTTGACAAAGTGACAGCTTTTCAGAAGTTGTGATGATACTAGAGAGGTCTGGAGAAAAATGATCCATCAGTGGCTGAAGACACCAAATAGCATGTTGGGGGGCGCTAACAGACCAGGGGTGTGAGCAGATGGCACGGGTCGGAACAGGGAGAGCTATTGTCATGGGGTGGGATTGTGGACTGTGGCCTTGGGTTGCAGCAACTGGATGTGAGGAGATATCACCAGAGAGTTGGACCAGCAGAGAGGGCAGGTCCATGAAAGGTTGAGAAAGGACAGTCATCCAGCAAAACGGAGGTGTCTGTGCTGGTCAGGAAGAGTAATAGAGAAACAATCTTGGAAATATGTTTGTTCTCCTTAGAAACAGGCTCTCCAGCCTGACTGGCACCTGGAGCTAGAATATAGGGAGTCCCTGCTCCCCCTTGTGCTGCGAGCCTGCATCTGGGGCACCATTGTATGTGATGGCCTCACAACCCTCAGCAATACCCCTCTTCACGGGCAGAGGTGGGCTCTCTGAAGCAAGCTGGGAGAGGCCCTTACTTGCTGTGAGCCACCAGGACTGGATTAATCACACTATCTAGGCAGTACACACAGAAGCTCCTTCCCTGTGGATTTCTAGGAAGTTGGAAACACCAGAAGCCCGCCGCATCCCACTCCCCTTTAACTGACTCAGTCAAAACACTCCAGTGGCGGGCACATTGGCTCATGCCTGTAATGACAGCACTTTGGGAGGCCAAGGCAGGAGAACTGCCTGATCCCAGGAGTTCGAGACCAGCCTGTACAATATATGAGACACCCCTCTCTAAAAAAATTATGAAGAATTAGCTGAGTATGGTGGTGCACCCCTGTAGTTCCGGCTAAATGGGAGGCTGAGGCACAAGGATCGCCTAAGCCCAGGAGGTCAAGACTGCGGTGAGTTGTAAGCCACTGCACTCCAGCCTGGGCAACAGAGTGAGACTCTGTCTCAAAAAAAAAAAAAAAAATGCTCCAGTGTATATGCAGATAAGAAAGGAAATCTGTCAAAAAGTCAAAAACTGCATTATCAAGATCTTGAAACTGTTTTTGACCCTGTCAGGACCTTCCCAGTGTGATCACACAGCCAGTGAGTTGCCAGGTTGGCTATAGGATGGAGAGGCCAGCACCACAGGGTGTGAGGTCCGTACTTTCTGAAGACACCCATCCACTGCCGAAGTTGACACATCACCGGGTTCTGAAGCAAGGATGTCAGGAAGGAGAGCACACACGTGCACGCCCGCACATGTACACACACGCACACTCACATGTACACACATGCACACACACATGTAGGCACACACACATGTGCACACACATGTACACACATGCGCACACATGCATATATGCACCCACCCCTTGAGTACACACATGGGGAGGAAATCTCGTGGAGGGCAGCAGCAAGGAAACAGCTTTCTTGCTCTCTCTTCTTTCTGGAACCCCAGATGGTGCCTTCAAAGCCTAGAAACCTTCCAAGCATGGTGGACAGGGAGTGCTGGGCTGAACTGGAAGACTCGAGTCTGAGGTCTGGCTACCCAACTTCTGCGAAGACCTGGACCAGATGGGAGGGACTTCAGAGGGGCACACATGAGATACGCATCCAGTTAAAGGTAGCAAAGACCTTTCACTCCCTCCCTCACTCCTTGAGATCTCTCAGAAGCAACACAAAAACAAAGCACAGCAAAAACACAGAGAAGGCCCCATTCATCATGAAATAAGGAAACGCTCAAAACCTCAAACCACACAGCATGAAGTATACCTGCCAGTGCTGTAAAACCTGTACCAAAATTGTGACATGCCAGCCGCTGGCCTGCACTGCCTTCAACATCCAGCAGGAAATGCTTCCTTAGAGGGATCAGGTTATTGACCCTTGGACTGGAGCAGTATTTCCCAAAAAGGAGGGGGACATGTTCCTAGGCAAAGATAAGGGATCTTTTAGGGGTCCACGGACATTCATTAGTCATAGACAATAGCACAGTGGAAAGATGATGTGTTGCTGTGGTTCTCTCTCATTTATGATGGCACCCAGAAAAAAACTTTTGTTTGGTGCCAGTAGTCTTTATTTAGCTTTTATCTGATGTAACTGGCCACTCTTTCCAATAAGGAAAGTGTAGACCTTAGACTCAGCTGCCCCAGACACTGTTTCTGGCTAGAACTTACTATCATTTGTTTTCATTGTAATTATTTTATTAATTAATTCCTATTTATGGCAAGTGATACTGGCTTTTCTCCTCTTCCTCTTCCTCCTCTTCTTCTTTTTTTTTTTCTTTATCTCTTCTTCCTGCTTCTTATTCTTCTTCACGACAAGTTCTCAGAATGTTGCCCAAGCTGAGTTAGAACTCCTGGGCTCAAGCCATCCTCCTGCCTCAGCCTCCCAAGTAGCTGGGACTATAAGTGCATGCCACTGCACTCAGCTGGTTTTTTTTTTTTTTTTTTTTTTGAGTTGGAGTCTCACTCTGTTGCCCAGACTGGAGTGCAGTGGCCGCTCCCGGCCACCGCAGCCTCAACCTGCTGGGCTTCGGCGATCCTTCCGCCTCAGTCTTCCAAGTAGCTGGAACTACAGGTGCACGCTACCATGTCCGGCTAATTTTTGATTTATTTTAGAGATGAGGTCTCGCCAAGTTGCCCAGGCGGGTCTCGAACCCATGGGCTCAGGCAATTCACTCACCTCAGCCTCCTGAAGCACTGGGATTACAGGCTGAGCCACCAAGCCCGGCTTGTTTTTATTAATTTATGATAGTGATATACCTCCTTTTGAAATAAGTTTAAAAATCCAGAATTAAAGAAAAATATTAATTTTAGTATGGGTGCTATGCAGGTAAGGCACAAATTGTGGAAATGGTACTCCAATGACCACTCAATTAGATTTGTGTAACCAGATCCGAGGACTTCCTGGGAGAAGTTGAGCATGTTCCTGGGAAGAGCCCCTGTGATAGCGGGGAAGGTTGAAACCAGGGGAAAACCAGGCTGCTGGTTATTGATTTCCATTTTCTGTGACCTGTCCTCCAAGCCCAGAGCCTTCTGGGGATAAGAGGGTGAGAGAGGTAGAGAAGCAATGGCTGGATTATGCCCAGAGAACCTGGATTGGGAGCCTGGACTGAGAAAGCTTTGTGGGGACCCCGGTAGCCTCCTGCATGTCAAAACCAGAGCCTCTCAGAGTCGTTCTTTCCCAGAGAGGAAGCACTGGGACCAGATCTGGACACACCCCAGTACAGCCGCGGAGGGAGTAGAAAGTGACAGCCACTGGAGGACCTCCCAGCCGGTTGTAGACACCTGGTTGGGAAAGACCCAGGCAGTGCAACTTCTTTGAGTTCCACTCACTGTGGGAGATTCGTCCAATAATTTTCTGCTCCTCTCAGTATACACTCTGAGATCCAAAGCCAGTGAGTGCCTCTTCTTTTCTTCTCTTGAGTCATTTTGGCTCAAGGAAATCTTCCCACTGTGGGATGACAAAGCCGATATTACGTTTCATACTGAGCATCATACAGGTATCGAAGGGGGCGGGAGGCTGTGGTCAGCAGCCCTGAGAGGTGTGGCGGTGCTTATGACTGCTGTGCTGTGTGTGCACATGCTGTTGGCAAGGGGAATGTTGCTGGTTGGGTCTGGGAGGCAGAGTGGGAAGTGCAGTCTCCACCATCCCCATCTGATATGCTCACTGCGTCACCAGCGTCAGCCCCAGGCCTGCCTGGAGACTGGGAAATGGACCAGAAACCATTCACCATCACGGAGCCTGAGCTTCTGCATCTAAAAACTGGGATAATAAAAATAGCTGTCTGTACTTCTGGATGTTGTTTTGAGAATCAAATGAGCCGCCATTCCTGGGTGACAGAGTGAGATCCCAACAAAAACAAACAAGCAAACAAAAACCTGTTTACATAACAAGGTACCCACAATAACAAAACACATCAGAAGGGAGGGTAAGACTGTCAGTGAAATCCTTAGATTGTCCTGACTCCTACAACCAAGTGATGAAACAGAGAGAGCCCTTCCAGAAGATACACATTGTCCTTGGTTTCAGGAACTTTGCTTATGTGCTGGTCTGCTCCCAGAGAATCCCCTTCATGCTTTACAATCCTTTGGAAAACCACCAGAGAACTGTGCTGTCAAGACCACACCAAGTTCTAACTCAACTCCACTGTCAGGAGAGCAGGAACTGCCAGAGTCCCTTTGCTTAGGGGAGGTCTGACCTGCTACTCAGACAATGTTTGCGCTGTCATTCTGTTTCCTCATCACTGTGAACTTTCCATAATGGATGGCACAAAGATTCATGTACGAATATATTCATGGAAGCAATTTTTATAAGAGCAAACAATGTGAGAATGACATGTAGCTCAACCATAGAGAAATTGTTAAATAAATAATATTTTATGGTGGAGCTTCCAGCCATTAGAAGTGTATCTAGGCCGGGCTTGGTGGCTCGGCCTGTAATCCCGCGCTTTGGGAGGCCGAGGTGAGTGAATTGCCTGAGCCCGCGGGTTCGAGACCCGCCTGGGCAACTTGGTGAGATCTCATCTCTACTATAAATCAAAAATTAGGCGGGCGTGGTAGCGCGCGCCTGTAGTTCCAGCTACTTGGAAGCCTGAGGCGGAAGGAACGCCGGAGCCCAGCAGGTCGAGGCTGCGGTGGCCGGGAGCGGCCACTGCACTCCAGCCTGGGTTGGAGTGAGACTCCAACTCAAAAAAAAAAAAAAGAAGTGTATCTACACAGTGGTCACCACCCCTGGGGAATAGTAACACTAGAGACATCATCCTGCTAGCCTGGACCATGACAGATGGAGAGCAGGTCCTTCTAATGTCCAGTACAGGCCAGCTGAGAGTGTACAGACGTGTGACCTTAAATAAGGCAGCTCAGCTGTACAGTGCTAGCAGCATCCGTGACTCTGCATAGGTTGGGCTTGCTGCTGTCAGGGGATGGGGGGCACTGTTATCATTAGGCAGATGCACCTGGCAGCCTTCACAGAAAACTGGTGCCATGCACAGGGAGAACTCCCAGAAGTCACCATATTCTGAGAAGGCTGCCTGTGCGACACCATCCCTGTCAGAGAGGCCATCTCAAGTGAGAAGAATCAGGCCACCAAGATGAGGAATAAAAGATCTGGAGGTATTCGACTGCATGTGTCCACAGAAGCAGAATTCTGCATGCTTTTTCCTCTTCTTCCTTTTTCTTTTTCTTTTTTGAGATAGAGTCCCACTATCGCCCAGGCTGCAGCACAGTGGCAGGATCATGGCTCACTGCAGCCTCGACTTACTGGGCTCAGGCAATCCTTCTGTCTCAGCCTCCCAAGTAGCTGGGACTCCAGGCACACACCACCATGCCTGGCTAATTTTTTTATTTTTTGTAGAGATGAGATCTTGCTGTGTTGCCCAGGCTGGTCTCAAACTCCTAGGCTCAGGGGTTCGCCTCTGCCTCCCCAAGTGCTTCCCAGGCATGAGCCACCACATCCAGTCCGACTTGGGCTTGTTCTGTTGGCCCATGAGATCTTTCAGAAGAAACCAGAGCATGTCTCAGGAATGCCAGGAATCCTGCTGGATGGAAAAAAGAATGCATCCAGGAACAGCAGGATTAAAGTTGGAAAGATATTTGGGGCTGCATTGTGGAGGAGTTTGCACTACTTTGGGCAATAGTAGCACAGTATGGGGATCGGCCACTTGGCCTCAGCCACTTTTATAGATATTTCTCGCTCTTGCTATATAAGTATCTATATAACACCCTCAGTTTTGCCTCTTGGCCTAAAATATTCACTATCTGGCCTCTTTACAGAAAAATATTGCCAGTCCTTGAAAGTCAGTGATTGAAAAAATTATAATTTTTTTTTGAATTGGGATGTCACTGTGTCACCCAGGCTGGAGTACAGTCGTATGATCACAGCTCACTGCTGCCTCCAACTCCTGGGCTCAGGCTGTCTTCCTGTCTCAGCCTCCCAAGAAGCTGGAACTACAGGCGCGCACCACCACTCCCTACTAGTTTTTTTATTTTTTTAGAGACAAGGTCTTGCTATGTTGCCTAGGCTGGTCTCAAACCCCTGAGCTCAGGCAATCCTCTTGCCTTGGCCTCCCAAAGTGCTGGGATCTTACACTATCTTAAGTCGACTTTTGCTACCACCAAAGTAGCCAGAGTCAGCGTGGGTCATCCATTTGCTCCTTCACTCAGCAGCCTTTCCCGAGTCCTTTCTGTGTGTCAGGGCTACAGGGTTACCAAGATGCAGAACAAGCTCCCTGCTCACGGCCATGCAGGAGGAGATAGGGCACAAAAGCAGGTCTTCCAAGATCCCGCGGGCAGCAAGATCCAAGGGTGCTCAAGTCCCTGACACAAATGGAATCTTCACGTCACCTAAGCCCATCATCCATATCCTTTCATCCACGCTTAGAGTGCTCAGAATGCCTGGTGCCACATCAGTGCCATGTAACTAGTTGTCATACTGTATTGGGTCTTACGTGTATTTTTGTTTGTTTGTTTGTTTTGGAAACTTTTGCATCCACAGTTGGTTGAATCTGCAGATGTGAAACCCACAGACATGGGGAGCTGCCTATGTGTGTCATGGTGTCTTGAGTGTCCTACTGTGAGCATGCTAAGGACCTGGAGGAAGTCAAAAAGAGCCAGTGCTCCAACCCACTGGGAAGGGAGGGCCAGGGAAACTCCTGGGGCTGGGGATATTTGGGGGAAGGATGGAAAGATGAGTGGGTGTGGACGAGGCTTGGAGCAGGAGTTCAGGCAGAGGGAACAGCTGGACAAAAACACAAAGGCAAACCGGGCATGGGGGCTCATGCCGGTAACCCCAGCACTTTGGGAGGCTGAGGCAGGAGGATTGCTTGAGCCCAGGAGTTCGAGACCAGCCCCATTCCCTACCAAAAATAAAAAATAAAAAAATTAGCTGGGCATGGTGGCATGAACCTGAAGTCTCAGCTACCAGGGAGGCTTAGTTGGGAAGATTCCATTTGTGTCAGGGACTTGAGCACCCTTGGATCTTGCTGCCCGCGGGATCTTGGAAGACCTGCTTTTGTGCCCTATCTCCTCCTGCATGGCCGTGAGCAGGGAGCTTGTTCTG
>CAUYQG010180677.1:0-34515 GCA_963574415.1 Tarsius wallacei | reverse complement strand
GTCTCACCAAGTTGCCCAGGCGGGTCTCGAACCCGCGGGCTCAGGCAATCCACTCACCTCAGCCTCCCAAGGCGCAGGATTACAGGCTGAGCCACCGAGCCCGGCTTGGGGTTCCCTCTTGTAATTTACTTCTATGCTACCCTCAGAGGGTCTATGGAGAATAAAATTGTTTATTCCACTTTCTGACTTAAATTTCTTATTAGCTATGTAACCTTTAGAGAAGTTATTTAGCTTCTTTGGGCTTAGCTTCCTCATCTGTAAAATGGGGATGTCATGAATACTTACCTCATAAGATTGTTTTGGGGACCAAATCTGCTAAATGCAGTTGGAAATCATCATACTAAGTGAACTATCACAGAAACAAAGAACAACTGAATACTGCATATTTCACTCATAGTGGGTCCTGATCACTAGTCACATTAGGACAAGGATGGGATCAGCAGGTGCTGGGCACTGCTAGGAGAGGGAGGGAAAGGGGAGGGTAAAAGACATGTAACAACACAAAAGATACCTGTTCCACTACCAGGAGGAATGAGGGCCACCTAGAAGCCCAAACTTCACCTGCATGCAGCCTACTCTTGTAGTAAATCTTCACTTGTACCCCATAACTCTATAACAAATATATAAATTTAAATTTGAAAATAATGTATGTATATTTATACAAGATGCTCAGGATAGTGTCTGGCACAAAGAAAATGTTCAAATGAATGGTAGCTACAGAAAATATGACACCTAAAATTGCCTTCTCCCTTAATGGCATGAGGAAGTGAATGGCACTGCAGTACGTGAGTGACTTTATAGTTCATACAATCTATAAAGCTAGGCCTCAAGTTACTAACAAACTATGTACAAAAGTCACAAGTGAATTGCTAACCTGCCCATAAAATAATGTCCTAAATAGTGGTTAGGTTGCCAGTCCAGCCCAATATCAGCCAATTTAACCCATTTCATACCTGAAGTATAAAACAAAGATTATAGTACTATTTATTCTTGTTCCCATGGTAATGACATCTCTTAGTGGGTAGAGGCTCCTGAAGGAGGAGAGAGCTATCAATATCTTGGGAGCAGGGACTATAGATCAGACTGTTCATCAGTATGCGTGGGCAAATGGGACACTACTTCTATCAAGAAAAGAGACGTCAGATGTCAGTTTCAGAAAAAAAAAAACAAGCAACATAAACTAAAACAAAAACAAACTAGCAAGTTACAGAAAGAATCACAATGATCACTTGGGCTGGTATCATTGTGGTGACAATAGAGAATGTGCTGGTGTGCAGGAGCACACAATTTGGACTTGTGTGAGTTATTAAACAGAGATCACTTTATATATTCAATGTGTCTTTAAGTCGTAAATAGTTTAATATGAACACAAGGAGTCAGATCTGCATTATTCAACCTCTATACATTTATAAATAAGAAAAGATGTAACTTGCCAACTTGTAAAATGAAGCATTAGAGTGAGACTCCTACTCAAAAAAGAAAAGAAAAGAAAAGACAGAAATCTGCAAGAGCTTAAGTTTTCTATATAGGCAAAGCCTAGGCAATGCTCTGAGAGCTTTTATAGATAACATTCTTCATTTGGAAACTACCAATCATCAGATATCACCAATTAGTAACTGGGATAATCACAGGATGATACACTGGAATTAGAATGAAGTTTATTTGAATGAACTGGCTACTTATAAATATTAATAATGTTCATTAATAATAAGCATTATAATATTTCTCCCAAAACTGCCATAGAAGGTTAAAAGGTATATAACAAATTTAAAACTACTTACGTTTAATAGCACATAATAATTAGTACCACAATTAGCATTATGCTGTTTTTGGCTCTGATAACACTTTATCTCTGAAGGTTATCTTCTTGGGAAGCAAATTATCTCATGATAAAATTATCCCTTAATTATTATCTTCTAGCATGCAGTTTAGATCACATTAGCACTTGTACTATAAGCCCTTATTTAAAAGGTTTTGGTTTGAAAAAATTAAAGTTCATTCAGGGATAAAAATGACCTTAGCTACCTGGTTAAAAATTTGGTGGTGCTTGCAAAAACTTGTAACATCAAAGTAAAAGTGACTTGATCATTTTAAGCCATAAATGCAGATGTTGAGCCACCTTGAATTCTTATTAAACTAACATAATGTTCAGCAAATGGTACGTGATAAAAAAATAAAATAATAGAATGAATGATGGATGAGAGGTATGACTTCCTACTGTTCTTTGGTGTCACTGACTGAATATGATTATCCAGGATCACTATAGACTCTGAAGAAGAGACACAAGGAACTCTGGCAAAAAACTGCAGAAGTCTAGATCATGGTCATAGTCATACATAGCCTTGATGCTATGACTCATAATTATATTAAAGGCTCAATGAGGACATTTGCTACTTCAAGATCCTTGCCACTCATGGGAATGAAAGTTCCATCTGTGGTCTGAAAACAATGTTAAATTACCCATTTATTGATTCAATAGACAGATGTGCCAGCTCAACCTATGAAAAGTTTAGACTTGTACCTCAAAAAATATTTTCTGCTTTTTCTTCCCGTCAAGGGCAGAGATGTATATTGGTGTATGCATATAAATCTTTAGCTTAATGGAATAGTAGCCTACTTTTTGGCAGCTTTCATTAGCCTGTACTTCTACATAGCCCTGCCCAAAAGGGCTATTACAAACTTTTATCTTGATTTATTATACCCCTCAACAGCTGTAATAGCTCTTGGGATACAGGTTTGTATCAAAACATTAATGGAATCATGTTAATTGTGAAAAACCATGTTGCATATACTTTTCCATGACAAAAAAATGCATTAAGACCACTGTAGAATTACATTTTAAATGCCTTACTAGCTATACACTTCTTGAAATTACTCAAGTTAACAAGGAAAAAAAACTAAGTTTGTGCATTTCAAAATAATACAGTGACTGTCCAACTGTTTAAATTAGAAGCTATGTTTCTTTAGACTACTGGCATTATAAATTAATTTTTATGAATGTGTGTTTCTATTTTTTTTTAGTTGGATTCTCAATGGAGTGCAGTGGCACACTCAAGGCCACCCCAGCATCAACCTGCTGGGCTCCAGCGAACATTCTGCCTCAGTCTTCCAAGTAGCTGGAACTACAGGTATGCGCTATCACACCCGCCTAATTTTTTTTATTTTATTGTAGAGATGAGGTCTCACCAAGTTGTCTGGGTTGGTCTCAAACCCGCGAGCTCAGGCGATCCATTCACTTCAGCCTCCCAAAGTGCTGGGATTATAGGCTGAGCCAAATCCAGCTGAATATGTGTTTCTAACATCTTCCATCCTTATTCCTACAATGGAACTCATAATCTCTTTTAATGCATCATTACATTCAAGAAAGTGAAAATATATGATACTGTATTTAAAGTATATTAAAAGTAGCTTTGTAGTTCATAGAAAAGAAAGAACATTTTGAGGCAAATTGCGGAGATGGTATTAAATGAGAGAGATGCTTTTCTAGTCTTCTTTTCCTTCTCCCTTTCCCTACTGCACCAACTTAATACAGAACTTAACAACACCAACAGCTTACCTGTTTGACTGCATTATCATTTCCTAAATCACAGTCTGGGCCAGAGCAGACGTAAACGTTGGATGGTAAATTATTATAACAGCTCCTGCAGATGTCTGAAGAATCTCTCATACTGAAGTAAAGAGCCCACAGAATTCTTGGCTTTTCAACATCTTCATTTTCTAAATGTAGAAATAAATTATTTATATTCTAAAAACATTACACTACATAGCCTATTACCAATTAAGCCATGACTAGACATTGTAGTAAATCAGAGCTTTGTATGTAAACAATTAGGAATTTGCATCCATACACATGTATGATGTACGTGTATGATATTTCAATCAATGATAGCTTTTTAACCTAAGATGAGTTAGATTTTAAAATTTATTTTGATTAGTAAGTTAACTAGATTTAACTCCAATTATGCTCCCTTGAATTTCTGTTACTTTTCCTCACCAGTATCAAAGTGCTTATGATCACATTCATCCTTAAATTACTCCTATGATGTGAGACGATAACAAAAATTGATTTTCTTATGTTTCAAATGGACAAGTTTGCTAAATTATATAGTAAGTCAATAGTATACACATATGAAATGTCCAGAAAAACAGGAAGAACAGGAAGACTAGTGGTTACCTAGGGCTGAAGGGAAAGGGCAGTGACCATTAATGGGCATGGGGTTTCCTTTGGGGAGGATGGAAATGTTCTAAAATTGACTGTGGCAGTGTTCGGATAATTCTGTCATATACTAAAAGAAACACTGAATTTTGTACTTTAAATGGATGAATCACATGGTATAGGAATGGTATCTCAATAAAGTTATTAAAAATAGTATATATATAGGACTTAAATTTTGATATACTAAGTCACATTCTAAAGTTAACAGCAGCCAGCAAATAACAAAAATGAGGTCATGAGGCTGAATATCATTTACAGCACATCTTTATGTGTGACGGGCATTGAGCTAAGAGCAGAGGATACATAGATGAAGTAGACTTAGTGCTGACTCTACTCTCTCTCTTTCTTTTTTTACTAATACTGGGCCTAGCATACAAAAGATGCTCAATAAATAACTTCTGGATTGATTTTAATCCTGTTTTCAGGTATAATCAAAGTATGATGTGCTTATAAAAAGTCCAACCTTATTAACCACAATGCCTAAAGCTTATTTCTTGCTGTCTTGATAATCAGTTCTTTGCCTCTTTTCCTTAAAAATTTTATAACTAAATTTTCTTTTTTTGAAAACAAAACATTGCTGTAACTATATTTAATGATGATGACTATAGAGTTTTCTTTAGCCTAAATCTGAACACAAATTTAAATTCTGTTCAATAATAATAATGGATGTTTATGAAGATTACCCAAGACCATGAGGTGCCTTGTGAATCATAAAGAAAAAGCTAAAGGTATAATTATCTAGTTAAGTACTGCTATGAAATTGGTAATTGACGTAGAAAAATTTTCATTTAGTTGCAGTATTCAATTAAGAAAGCCTTAATACTCAATTCAGGATAAAAGGATTTTATTATATTTAAAGTATCTCTACAACAAAAATACCAAATGTTATTTTTCTAGTTCATCCTGAATAATCTATAATTGGTGTGACAGGATGAAGAAACTCTGACTGGAAGAAGTGATTTCTTAAGATGCCCCTTTCTAATGCTAAGATCTATGAGTCAAAGATATCACCAACTTCATGTAGGCACACATTAAGTAGTTAAACTTATTTACTGACAAAAAAAAGAAACATAATATACTCATATTTCACAGCTAAAATCATATGGCTTTTAGTAAATAAACTTGCGAGTTTAGTGTCACTAAATCTTAAGGGAAGATACTTAAACATACCACCTATGATTTGTGACACTAGACTTGGGAAGCATTGCTGAGAAGTGGGCTACGGTTTGAAAGGCCTTTAATATTGCCCACTCCATTTCTAAGTAAGAGTTTTTCTTGTATTTCATAAAAGAGCTGGCTCAGAGGAGTGCTTTCACTCAATATAAGTTGGAGAAAATGAATAATCCAATAGATTATAAAAAAAGAAACTTCACAGAGGTTGAGGCTTTGAAAAGAAATCACGAGGAAGGTGAAAAGTTAACAGGCTGAAGATAAATGCTCAAGATACAAGGGAGTCATCAGACTTTGACCTTAAAACCTTTAAGAGACATATAATTGCTTCATCTTTCTTTGAGGTCAGCTGGAAGGCAGTGAGATAGTTGGAAAAATAACATCCAGTTGTGAAGTGTGCAATTGTCAAAATATTAAAGTTGCTGAGCTCTGGCTAGGAGTGCACCACAAGTTGCCAGGGGATAGAAATGGTTTTCTGCAATAGCTCGTTTCATTCAATTTGATAGTATAAAGGACTAAAGATGTAATAGGTAATTTAGAATAAGCTCCTGGGAAAATTAAACTGGGGTAAATAGAATCAAGTAAGAAGAAGAAAAGCAATTATAACACACCAAATAAAAGCAAGAAATTGTGTACAGTTTTATGCCATGATTAAGGAGAGAGTAAACTATTTTAGTAATACTGGCAGAGTACTAGAGACTATGATAGCCCTGACTGAATCTGGACACAACACACACACAAATAATTAAAGTAAGACATTTGTTTTTAGTTTCCAACAATTATTTAACATTCTTACCATCTTCCAGCTTCAAACTATATATATAAGGGGAATTTTTGTTTTTAGGCCGTGCTACTCTTTGAGATAGGAAGGGAGTAAGACAGGATGAGACAACACAGGCTGTACACAATGGAGAGAAAAATAAAAATAGATGGTATAGTGATGATACTACATTTTAGACATTTCAAGATTTAGTGCTAATCAAGTTCTTACTTCCACTTGTACTGAACACCTCAGCTTTATGGGTAAAATAGGAAACCTCTTATTCCACCAGTGAGACTGGAACACATTGCTCACTTTACAAATCTCTCTCAGTGCTCTAAAGAATATTCTGGAGTCTGGAAGAATTAATGTACAAATGAATGGTGAGCAATTACCTCATTTTCTCACCTGTAGAACCAGGTGCACTACACATAAGATATCTGCATTTCTTAGGACTGGGAAATAGAGATGGGTTTAGAAATCTTTGCTACTCTTAATGAAGCCTGACAAGTAGGGCTCTTGTTATATATTAATACAACTGCTTCTTGAGCCAGAGAATATCTCAAGAGCTCTGGTTCATACCTTAAAAGTGAAAAAGACGAGACCTCATCTCTACAATAAATCAAAAAATTAGCCGGGCGTGGTAGTGTGTGCGCCTGTAGTTCCAGCTACTTGGAAGGCTGAGGCGGAAGGATCACCGGAGTCCAGCAGGTCGAGGTTGTGGTGGCCGGGAGCGGCCACTGCACTCCAGTCTGGGTGACAGAGTGAGACTCCAACTCACAAAAAAAAAAAAAAAGTGAAAAAGAGAGGGGATTCCTTCAGAATCCTAACCAGAATTTCTCAGATACATTGGCAAGGAAGTACTGTAGTTGAGAAGAGAATATAATCTTTTCCAAGAAATGAACTTCCTGCAAGGTGACTAGGCTGACTTTCACAAAGGTTTATGAAGCACAGAATGTAGAACTCAAATAAAAATAAAAAATAAGCCCAAATAACGTTATTCCTCTTGTACATGTTTTCAAATAAAATACCAAGGGTGCCAAAAAAATGTACACACATTTTAAGGGATGTTAACAGATGTTTACCATAATCAGAAGTGTCTGGACACTGATCACTTTAGAACACTTCTTGTAATTGGAGAAGTCAAACATGGCTTGTATTCCTCTTTTTGAGTATTACAATTTCCACACAGCTTTTTCCTTTCTTAAAATTTTTGGGCGGGCACCCTCTATATTTAAAATGCCGTAAAGCATAAGGTTTCATATGATTGTCAAATAATCAAAACATAATATTAAAACCATCAATCTGTAAATATGGGCTTCTGCTACAGAAAAGAATGTCCTTTAATGTATTAAAAGTTAATATTGCCCATAAAGTTCCTTCTTCATTTAGGCAGGAAAATGAATTGAGTTCTCTTCTCCAGGTGACTTTGCCTCTTTGACCTGCCATGGCCCAGTGCTCACTTTATCTGGTGATTCATTTTCAAGAACTCCAACAGTATTTGTTCTGACATTTTAATTAAAATATGACCACTACCTCATCCTGATGATAAAAGGGCCTATGTGTCAGTGAAAACTAGCTTTTCAGTGCCTCGGTGCACCCGAAGAACCCTCTGATCACATAGTTCTTACTAAAGAATTTCACTCAGGTTCTAAACAATACATCATTTCAAAATGGGATCACTTTATCCATTAAGATTAATGTTTAAAAATCGGCTAGAAGATGCTAAGTAATGAGCATGTAATTTCCCCCAGCTTGACTTTTTAAAAAAGAAAACTTAAATGCATTTAAAAAGCAAGGGGTTATGATACTGGATTTGAATTTAGTGTATTATTTGGGACCACCACAAGATGCTATCACAACAGAAAAATTATGAACAACTTCAGAAATAAGAAAGACATTCAGGGTGTTTATAAGCAAGGTATAGTTGGAATTAAAGCCAAAGAATCAAACTATGGCTCCATATTAGAGTTAGGAATATTACATATATTATAACTTTGTGATGAAGTTTTTAACAATAATTGAATATTTATGAGACTTTCAAATGAAAAAATATAAATTGTAAGTAATTTATAAATTAATAAATTATAGCTAAATAATTTAACTTATAAATTAAATCCCAAACTAAAGTACATTTTCAAACTGAAGGACTGTATTTGGGCAGCTCACAATGAAATTAAATATATCGATATTAGCTCCTAAGAACAGAACTGTTTGTCTTAAGTCTTATGTAAATAAGACCTCTCCTATGTACCATCTATGCATTAAGAAAACAAACAACACACATAGAAGATGAGCAAAAACAAAAAAGTCAAATAGGTAAGAGTAAATAAATGGTTGTCAGAACAAACATAATATACAAAGAAAATGAAGACATATGAATCAGAGGAAGATAGTGACCAAGATTCAAGTGAACATGCAAATCCTATAATGAAAATCACCTTCACTTCATAAAAATGAACATCCATCAGGCTATTTTTTGGTCGCTTACACACAAAATACACCCTATCTGTTTTATTCACAGCTGCAAGATCTACCTTATTATATGAGAAAAAAGTTTAAAAATTCATGGTAAGCAAAGCACTTTCCCACCATGAATAAGCAGCATATGTACTGCAGATATCACATCACTAGCACATTATGTATTAAAATATGATTATTAGGAAGGATTCCTACATTTGCCAATTAGTATTTCAATCTTCTTTTACTCGAATCACCTTTGTTTTCTTAAAGGAAGATAACTTTTTCTGATAAAGGAATATATGCTTTTTGTATAACACCCATACAATAAAGAATATTATAAGAAAAAATTGTCTATAAATTCACTAAAAGTGAGAGATTTTCTGACAGTCTTTTTTCTGTGCATGTATGTACACATATAAATGTAAACTTTTGTGCTTATTTATGGTTATTGTGTGTGTGTCATGTGTATTTTTCCTTTAACATTATAGAGTGAACATTTCCCCCTATGTTTAAACAGACACTGTGCTTAATCATCTTAGTAAAACAGGTGAGTTGTTGTTGAATACATCCCATTTCAGTTCCGATTACAAAAATCTTCATGAAATATTTAAGAAAAGTATGATTGTTACATTACCGTTCCATCATCAATCATCAATTATTTTTCTTACCTATCTCCATTTCAGTATATGGAATAAACAATTTCTTCACAATTGGCTCTAAATCTCCTCTTGCTGTTTTAGAAGATACACAAGTCAGATGAACCAAATCTGTTAAAAAATAATATTTTGAGTTCCTGCTTATCACAAATCTATGTTATTCATATTGAAGGCACTAAGCAAATATCATGGGTAACAGAGAGCTGAACAAGTCATGGCTCCTGCCTTCAAGGAGTTTATAATCTAGTGATAGAGGGACATGGTAAAACCCTAACATTATGCTATATATGTTAATTAAATAACTGAAATATGTGTTAACTAATAGCTAAAATAAATCACACTTCACCCAAGAAGAAGTAGCAGGTGATATCAATTTGGTAAAACAGACAGAGTAAAAAATTAAAAAAAAAATTTGTTCACAGAAAAGAGCTTAGGTTGTCCTTATGGTATTTCTAAAGAAGGTGAATGAAGAATTGCTAAATAATTATGTAAAAAAGATTGAAAATAGAGTATTTACCTAAGAGAACACACTTCATATACTACAGACAGATGGATTCAATTATACACGCTTAGCTGACAAGTTAACAACAAATCATCTATTCATTACAGGGTTCTCTCAATACCTTTTGGGGGAACACTGTTGGCTTAGTTAAAATGATACAAATACTTGAAAGGCCATAAAATGGCACAGGTAAAAATAGTCTATAATCAGAAATTCCAAGTCACTTTACTTTTGCATTAACAGATTTATGGGGACTGAACCTTGGAGAATGTTTAGGTTAGAGAATATCAAGCACAAAAAAAAAGGTTCTTTACAGAAGTGAAATATTGTAGCTTAACTCTGTTAGAACTCTTTTTGTTCTTTTTTTCATTTTGAAGGCAATTCCAGGGAAGTCCAGAGGCTAGAATGGATTTGAGAACCCTGCCAGAGATTGAAGTGATGTTGGCTCAAATCTATCCAGGGTGGCTCACCTTCCTTTTATGCAGCTAGACTCATCTAAACATAGCCACTTAGGCTCACATCCCCTCCACCTTCATGTCCTTAGAATGATCCTTTGGGGGCTGGGCATGGTGGCTCATGCCTGTAATCCCAGCAATTTGGGAGGCAGAGGCAAGAGGACTGCCTGAGCCCACAGGTTCGAGACCAGCCTGGGCAATATGGCGAGACCTCATCTCTACAATAAATAAAAAAATTAGCTGGCCATGGTGGCACACACCTATAGTTTCAGCTACTTGGAAGGCTAAGATGGAAGAATCACCTGAGTCCAGCAGGTTGAGGCTGTGGTGGCCGTGAGTGTGCCACTGCACTTCAGCCTGGGCAACAGAGTGAAACGTCAACTCAAAAACAAAAACAAAAACAAAACCCCAAAGATCCTTTGGAGCCTCAGCTTTGTGGCCTGTCTTGCTTCATCCAGTTTCCACAAGGGCAGGTTTACTGTCTACTAGTAATTTTGACTAACAGTTAAGTCCATGGAAGAAGACAGGATATCCATGGTGGTCCAGTGATCAAAATGAGCCATGGACAATACCATCAGTGTCACTACCTTGTCATGCACTTAACACTGGAAGGAAGCATAGTGCAGCCTGTTTACCAAAATCGAGTTCCTGCTGGTTGACCAAGGCCACATGGTCCTGAAAAAAATGTGTGCAGCATGACACCTTATTGCTGTGTAAAACCATTGCTTCTTCAGGAACAGCAGCCTTTTGGAACCTTTGCAGCAGTGTTTCTCAATTTGGAGTGATTTTTACCTCCACCCACATGGGGAAATTTGGCAATATCTTGACACATTTTTGATTTTTGCAATTGGTGGAACACTACTGGCATCTAATGGATAGAGGCCAGGGATACTGCTAAACTTCCTACAATGTGTAGACAGCCACACACGCACAAAGAATGCTCCCATCCAGAATGTTGATAGTGCTGATGTTGAGAAACCTGCCTTTAAAACCTCAAGTGGGATGCATGGGAGCTCCCCTTCGTGTGCACCTGCATCATCCACTCCTAGAACTGCCACACGACCAACCTCCTTCAGGACTCCTACCCCCAAGCAACTCCCCACCTCCCAATACTCCCACTCACATTAGTCGCTCCTAGTTCCTCACAACACCCTCAGGAGCTCACCCCTTCTTTTTGTGAGGACTGACATTCAGTTCCATGGATTTTTTTTCTCTGGATGGAGTTAAAGGGGCTTCAGATTCATGTGGGTGGAGGAGGAGGAAGATGAAGAAAATTAGGTTTTGCCAATTTGGCAGAGTGAGGGTGGGGGTGGAGGGCAGGCATCTACAAAAAGGCCAGTCCTTCCACAATGTCAGAGGGGTCAGCTCTGACCCTAATGCCTACACTGTTACCCAAAAAGCCCCTGACTCTGTCTAGCCTTGAGCAGCATCAGGTACCAGATACTAAAGCCTGAAAAAGTGATGGATTTGTGTCCCACCCTAAAAAAAAGGTGAGAGGGGGCTCAGTGTGGTGGCTCACTCCTGTAATCTCAGCACTTTGGGAGGCTGAGGCAGGAGGATTGTTTGAACCTAGGAGTTTGAGACCAGCCTGGGCAACATATTAGCTAGACATGGTGACACACACCTGTAGTCTCAGCTACTTGAGAGGTTGAGGTGGAAGGACTGCTTGAATGCAGGAGCTATGATGGCACTACTGTACTACAGCCTGGGAAACAGAGAGAAATCCTTTCTGGAGGTGAGGGAGATGGGAGACCCTGTTAGAAATATATATATATGTTTTTTTTTTGAGTAGGAGTCTCACTCTTTGTTGCCCAGGCTGAAATGCAGTGGCACGCTCACAGCCACCGCAGCCTGGACCTGCTGGGATTAGGTGATCCTTCCACCTCAGCCTTCCAAGCAGCTGAAACTATAGATGCACGACACCACGCCCGGCTAGTTTTTGTGATTTATTGTAGAGATGAGGTCTCATCAAGTTGCCCAGGCTGGTTTCGAACACCCGGGTTCAGGCAATTCTCTCGCCTTGGCCTCCCAAAGTGCTGGGATTACAGACTGAGCCACTGGGCCCTGCTCTGTTAGAACTCTTAAAGGCCTATGCCACAAAGGTGAAAGAAAGATGAAAAGTTATCCGTTTTGTGAAAAAAAAAAGGACTAAGGGCATTCTTAAATGAGAAACGTTCTTATGGTCCTAGAAAGGGCTTGCTTGGAGAGAGACAGAATGAGAGAAAAGTAAATGCCGAGAAATTTCTCTCCTAGTACACCAGTAGAAAGATATAACCACTTCTATTCCAAGAGTTTATTTCAGATTACCAGATTTTTTTTTAACTCCAGGAAGAAAGTTCAAATTTTATCACGAAAGCCAACATCAGAGTAAGATTTTCATTATCAAAATTTGTTCCACAGTCGAATATTAAAAAATATATACCTAAGCATAAATTGAGGGACTCAATAACCATGGAACTATAATAAAATTTTGTAATCTCCCCTCCCCCAGCCTAGATCCACCAAAGGAAGTAATATTCTAGGTTGATTCTTGAATTATTTATGGTCTAATAAAAGATCTACCTTATTCAAGCATTGTTTTTACATGAATTTAACAATCAACGATCCCCATTGGTTCTGAGATATTGTAGGACATATGGTATAATTTCTTTTTTTTTTTTTTTTTGAGTTGGAGTCTCACTCTGTTGCCCAGACTGGAGTGCAGTGGCACATTCCCGGCCACTGCAGCCTTGACCTGCTGGGCTCTGGCGATCCTTCCACCTCAACCTTCCAAGTAGCTGGAACTACAGGTGCGCACTACCACGCCTGGCTTATTTTTGATTTATTGTAGAGATGAGGTCTCACCAAGTTGCCCAGGTGGGTCTCGAACCCGCGGGCTCAGGCAATCCACTCACCTCAGCCTCCCAAAGCGCAGGATTACACGCTGAGCCACCAAGCCCGGCGGTACTATTTCATAAGGTATAATAAACGTCACGACAAAATCATTCCTGATTAATTTATATTTGTCAAGTGTTGTAAACTATGAGGATAGGACTTAAACTACCTAGATAATTACTGAATTAAACAGGATATGCAATTACAAAGGTCAGAAATCCACAGAAGATAAATTGCCCTGTCCCTCATCCCACAGTCTCACAAAATACTAATGTTCATGCCAAAGTTCTCAATTTTCCATTTCTTTCCTATTCAATTAATGATTTATTAGGGAAAAAGCAGATGGACATGGATATAAAAAATATATTTTGGAAAATATCTCAATGGCTAAACAATTGGTTCTGTTAAACAGGATATATATTTTAAAGAAATACACTTAAGTAAGTATATCCTTATGTGTCTTACAAATATAACAGGGTTCAATTCAGATAGTGCTAACAATAATTTCCAGTAGTGAAGTCAGATTATCATCTTGTGATTAATGAGTTTTATAGCAATTCATAGAAAGACAAATTAAAGACATTCATAACCTGAAATCTAATGTCTGTAGGCTGCATTATTAATTGATCAACAAATCTAAAGTATGAACAACTATTTTTCCTCCTCCATTTTCTGCTTTTCCTGTTACCTAGGTCACCTCCTTGTAAAAGTGACTCTGAATTCATTTTGGTTCTCTTCAAATCAGAAATTGCTGATTGTTTTAAAATTTGGATTATTTTCAAAATTGAGTTATTGATATTGATACCTTTTGTAAGTTCTTTGCAGGGACAAGCTTTAAAGTAAATTTTTCTGATCTTTTTCAGATGCAACTTTTACTTATAGTGGGTATTCAATAAATGTTTGTTGCTAATAATAATTTGCCAATCTGTCATATATGAACATTAAGTACTCACATGCTTGAATAGACATGCATGCCCACACCAATATTTGTACATACTTGTGGGGGATATTTGACTAGTTTCTGGTATGAAATTTTCTGATCTATCAGGAAAGAGACAAGAGTAGTACCAACAGATAATCCTCAAATTATTTAAATCTGCCTGAGAAACGCTTACAGACACATTAACATATATCCATAAAATTCTCAAAAAGAATTTTAAAATGATATCTGTATTTGATTGTACAGCTTCAACATGCATGTGTCAGACACTATTCTAAGCATATTACAAATATCATTTTATTTCACTTGTGCAATAGCCAACTGTTATCCTCATTGTACAGATGAAAAAAACAGAAGGACAATGGGGTTAAGTAGATTTACTAAAGTCATGCAATTAGTAAAAAGAAGAGCTGAGACTCCAAAATGGAATTCAAACCCACATGATTTGCATGTAGAGTACCTGACATTGTGTGCCTGTAATACTATCAAGCAGAGGCTGCAGCCAGTCACTTAATTCAGTGGTCTTTAAACTGGGACATGCACAAGGATACATGAGGGCTTTTCATGAGGTACAATAACTATAAGGGAGTCATCATCCAGATGCTCAGCTCCTCCTACCTTCCACTTCATTAAGTGATGCATTTCAATACATTTTACTTTCCATGTTTAATAATTAATTATTAAAACAGTAACGTATTTATGGCAGTTGAAGTAATTTTGTATAAATACTAATTGTATTGATTACTCAATCCAGATAAATTTTTTCATACTTAAAAACAGGCCGGGTTCAGTGGCTCAGCCTGTAATCCCAGCGCTTTGGGAGGCCGAGGTAAGTGGATTGCCTGAGCCTGCTGGTTCGAGACCGGCCCAGGCAACTTGGTGAGACCTCATCTCTACAATAAATCAAAAATTTGTCGGGCATGGTAGCGCGCGCCTGTAGTTCCAGCTACTTGGAAGGCTGAGGTGGATGGATCGCTGGAGCCCAGCAGGTCGAGGCTGCTGTGGCCGGGAGCATGCCACTGCACTCCAGTTGGGTCGACAGAGTGAGACTCCAACTCAAAAAACAAAAACAAAAACAAAAACATATAACCCTAGGTAAATTTTTAAAAATTCTATTTCAATTTATTTTCTAAATGGATGATGAATATAAAATATTCCACACAGATTACACTGGATACATTTAAATATTCCACATACTTAGATTCTATTGAATACGTTATAGTTTTATTACTACAAATCAATATTTAGAATGTTACAAATTATATTATTTGCAATTATTTTAAATTTCTGATGAAAAACTGTATGTCAGTTAACAAGTGTTCAAGGGATACATAAGCAAAAGATTTTAAAAACCTCAAGGCTATAAGGTAAACTCAAAATCAAACATGCAGAACGTGTCACAACTCTACTAAAATCTAACTGTGTAAAATAAACACATCTCTACTAAAATTTAACTGTGTAAAATAAACCCTAATTTTACTGTCTATAAACTATGCTCCTTTTACTTCATTTAGCCACTGATTAAAGGCATAATGGGGCCCTGTCTGTTCCAAGCTCGAACAAAGTCGGAAGCTCTGCTAGGTGACAGGGGTGAGTGATTCTAAGATATTTTGAGTCAGTTCACCAACTCCCAGCTGTGTGGGAGCTGTCAGTCTCACATGGGAGGAAACCTGGTCAGGGTACAGTTGGGGGAAACCAAAGCCCAAGTGAAGTGGAAAAAAACACCCCTGGTCACTGGCTGCTGCTGTGGCAGCCAGCTCCCAGGCAGGAAAACAAACAAACAAAAAAACACCTGTAGAGTGAATCTGATTGGCACACCCGCCACCCCCTGCTAGTGGAAAAAAAGACCAACACCTCTCTTGCTGAGCAAGGCAAAGAGGAGGGACCCAGCCACAGAGACAACCTGCACCCAGCAAAGGTCTTTTTGTACACACAGAGACCAGAAAGCCATGGTACATGCAGGAAACTGGGCACGCAAACCCCTGTCATGTTCCAGGCTAGTACAGGAACTGAAGTCTCACCCGGTGAAGAAAAGAGCAAGTCTAAGATGAGTCAATTCACCCCCTTTCAGCCATGGTCACAGGCACCTGGGGCTGAAAACTGGTTCAAACTGGTTCTACTAGTTTAGTAGTGGGAAAGAGAACACCTACCACAGGGTGGAGCAAGCAGCAGAAGTGAATGCATCTCCCTCTCTCACTGTCAGAATTATAGAGAAGGAAAAGAGGCCTGTCACAAATGAGGAAAAATCAACAGAAAAACACAGGGAGCCCTCAGAATCCTAAGGAGACAGTGCCTGAAAAAACAGTCATCAGAACACAAACAATGGAAACACCAAGAACAACCTGCCCCAGATGACAGCCACAGAAATCAGATATTGGATAGAAAAAATTAAGAGGAACTAAGAGAAAAAAAGAAGTGAAACACAATGAAGTTGTACAGGAAGTAAAAGCAGAGTTGGTCAATTTTTTAAAAAAAAGCCTATTCTAAAATAACGGAGATGAAAAACTCCATCCTTGAAATAAGTAACAAAGTAACAAACACAGGAAGTAGAATCAATCAAGCAGAGTAAAGAATCTCATAGCTTGAAGACTAAAACATGGACTTAAACCAATCTGTTAAAAACAGAAAAAAACCCAAAAGGAAGAAGCAAAGCCTTCAAGAGATGTAGCTATGCCAAGAAGCCAAATCTATGCTTGAATGGTATCCCTGAAACTTAAAGGGAAATGGAGAACACCATGGAACAAGTATTCCATGAGGTCACCCAAGAAAACTTTCCTCATCTTGCCAAGGACAATACCATTCAAGCACAAGAGATTCAGAGAACCCATGCAAGGAATCACATGAGAAGACAAACCCCTAGACAAATAGTAACCCCTCTCCCAAAAGTAAGCATGAAAGAAAAAATCCTAAAGGCAATGAGAGAGAATGGTCAGACAACCTACCAGGGAAGACTCATGAGAACTACTTCAGACTTATCTGCAGAAACACTACAAGCCAGAACAGACTAGAGTCCATTTTTTACGTTCTAAAAGAGAAGCAATTCCAAACAAGAATCTCATAACCCATCAAGCTAAGCTTCATCAGTGATACAAAATTAAAATCCTTCAAAGACATCCAATCCCTGAGAGAATATGTTGCCTCCAGACCAGTCCCTCAGGAGATGCTTAAGAAGGTCTTGATCACAGAATAAAAAGAACAGTCATGCCCATCACAAACATACAGGCAAACACAGAATTAACAAAGCATACAGCATACCCACAAAAATGAAAACACACACACATACATAAATACAAAAGTTAAAAGAAAACAAAGCACCCCCTAAGAGTCCCATGGCAGGGATAAATTCTCACATTTCAATAATCAAACTGAATATGAATGGACTAAATACACCACTGAAAAGACAGAGTGGCAAACTGGATAAAAACCATGATCAAAAAATCAGCTGCCTCCAGGAAACTCACCTCACTGCAAAGGACACCCACAGACTCAAAGTTGTAGGCTGAAAAGTGATCTTGCAGGTAAACACAAAACAGAAGAAGGCAGGAGTAGCTATGCTGATATCAGGCAAAGCAGCCTTTAAGCCAACAAAAGTTAAAAAGGACACAGAAAGACACTACATAAGGATAAAAGGTTCAATCCACCAGTAAGAAATATCCAACCTAAACATATATGCACCCACCATAGAAGCACCAGGTTTTATAAAACAACTACTAAGGAAACGAAGAGAGAAAATTAACTCTGACATAATCATAGTTGAAGACGTAAACACCCCACTAACAGCTTTAGATAGATCACCGAGGCAAAAACCCAAAAAGGAGATCCATAAATTCAACTTGATACTTCATCAAATGGACTTAATAGACATCTACAGAACACTCCACCCAACATTTACAGAGTATACATTCTACTCATCAGCACATGAAACATACTCCAAGATCAATCACATTCTCAGACATAAATTAGGCATAAACAAATTTCAGAGAACCAAAATAATACCATGCATCTTCACAGATCACAGTGCAATAAAAATGAATATTGCCACCAACAAAATACCCCCAGAACACACAAGGACCAAGCAACGTGCTTTTGAATGACTTCTGGGTAGACACAGAAATAAAGAAATAAAAAGATTCCTAGAAATAAAGACATATTTTATCAGAATCTCTAGGACGCCATGAAATCAGTGTTAAGAGGACAATTCATAGCATTGCACACACACATCAAGAAAACAGAAAGATCATATCTTAATGCCAACATAATGAAAACATCTTAATGTCACGCCTAAAGAAGCTGGAGAGACAAGACCACCAAAATACTAACTTCAGCAAAAGAACCCAGATCACCAAGATAGAATCACAACTGCAGGACAGAAAAGACAAAAATATCATAGAAAGAACAAGAAAAAAAGCTGGTTTTTTGAAAGGATAAGTAAGACTGACAGACCCCTGGCCAGATTGACTACAAATAAAAGAAAAAGAGAACCTAACCCTTAAATGTACCCCTCAATATCACAATAAAAAAAAAAAAAGAAAAAAGAAAAAGAGAAAGACCAAATAAACACTATTAGAAAGGCAAAAGGTGAAGTCACAACTGACCATGAAGAAATTAAAAACATTATTCAGAGATTACTATGCACACCCGCATGCAAATAAACTTGATAACTTAAAGGAAATGAAGGACTTTCTGACATCACAAAACTTTCTAAGGTTGAAACAAGAAGAAACTGGAACTCTAAACAGACCAACAAGAATCAAAGAAATTGAATCAGTCATAAGAAATCTCCCCACCAAAAAAGCTCTGGACAAGATGGCTTCCCAGCTGAACTCTACAAGACATATAAGGAGAAGCTGATACCAATCTTATTGAAAGTATTCCAGGCAATCAATAATGATGAAATTCTCCAACTCATTTTATGAAACTAACATCATACTGAAACCCAAACCTGGCAGAGACCTTACAAGGAAACTGAATTATAGGCCAATCTCCTTGGTGAACATAGACCCAAAAATTCTCAATAAGAGTCTAGCAAATTGGATCCAACAACACATCTTAAGGAACACCCACCATGACAAGGTGGGCTTCATTCCTGTGATCCAGGAGTGGTTCAACATTCACAAGGGCATAAATGTAATTCAATACATTAATAGATGTAAAACCAAGAACCACATGATTATATAATTAGATGTAGAAAAAGGATTCAATAAAATTCAGCATACCTTTTTGATAAAAATCCTTGAACACCTAGGCACAGAGGGAACATTCCTCAAAGTAGTAAGAACTATCTATGATAAACCCACAGCCAACACTTTGTTCAACGGGCAGAAATCTGAAGCATTCTCCCTGAGAATGGGAATAAGACAAGGATGCCCACTCTCATCCCTCCTGTTCAACACAGTGCTGGAAGTTCTAGTCAGAATAATCAGGCAAGAGAAGAAATCAGGGGATATTTAAATAGGAAAAGAGGAAGTTAAGCTATCCCTCTGCAGACAACATGACTCCATACCTTGAAAACCCAAGGGATTCTGTCAAAAGCCTTCTAGCATTGATAAATGACTTTGGTAAAGTTTTGGAGTACAAAATCAGTGTGCAAAAGACAGCTGCATTTCTATACACCAGCAACAGGCAGGCAGAGAACCAAATAAAAAACAATCCCATTCACAAAAGTCAGTTAAAAAAGTAATATTATGGCAACCACTTAACTAGAGAAGTGAAAGACCTTTACAGTGAGAACTACAAAACACTGCTTAAAGAAATCAAACAGGACACAAACAAATGAAAAAACATTCTTTGCTTATGGATTGGAAGAATCAATATTGTCAAGACATCCATCCTACCAAAGGCAATCTACAGATTCAATGCAATACCCATAAAATTATCAACATCATTTTTCTCAGACCTGAAAACAATACAGAAATTCATATGGAACAGAAAAGAGCATGAATAGCCAAAACAATCCTCAGCCAAAGGAACAATGTGGGAGGTATCACACTTTTAGACTTTAAACTTTATTACAAGGCTACATAACTAAAACAGCCTGGTATTGGTATGAGCATAGACACATTGACCAATGGAATAGAACGGAGATTCTGGAAACAAAAACACAGTCCCTCAACCAACTCATCTTCAAGAAAGCCACCAATAACAACCACTGATAAAAGAGACCCTATTTAGCAAACGGTGCTGGGAAAACTGGCTGACCACATGCAGAAGAATGAAACTGGACCCTACCTATCACCATATACAAAAATCAACTCAAAATGGGTTAAAGACCTAAACGTAAAACCTCAAACTATAAGAATCCTAGAAGAAAACATAGGAAAAACCCTTATGCACATCCGAGTAGGCAATGCATTCTTGACCATGTCCTCAAAAGCGAATGCCATAAAAGCTAAGATAGACAACTGGGACCTCATCAAACTGCAAAGCTTTTGCACAACAAAAGAAACCATCAAGAGATTAAAGAGACACCCCTAGGGTGGGAAAAAATATTTGCAAGCCATGCATCTGATAAAGGCCTAACATCCAGGATCTCTATAAGGAACTCAAATTAATTGAAAGGAAAAAAAAAACATTAAAAAGTAGTCAAAGGACATGAACAGACATTTCTCAAAAGAAGACATACAAACGGCCAACAGATACATGAAAAAATGTTCAACCTCACCAATCATCAGAGAAATACAAATTAAAACTACAATGAGATACCACCTAACTCCAGAGAGTTTGGCTTTCATTAATAAGTCAAAAAACAACAGATGGTGGTGTGGGTACACTGAAAAAAGGACACTTCTACATTGTTGGTGGGAGAGCAAAGTAGTCCAACTTCTATGGAAAGCCTTGTGGTAATTTCTAAAATAACTAAAAATTGACCTTTCATATGATCCAGCAATCCCCCTCCTGGGACTATAGCCAGAGGAACACAAATAATTCTACAAAAATGTCACCTGCACACACGTTTATTGCCATACTATTCACACCAGCAAAACCATGGAACCAAGCCTACTGCTCCTCGAAAGTGGACTGGATAAAAAAAAATGTAGTACATACACATGATGGAGTACTATGCAGCTATAAAAAAGAATGAATTCATGGACTTCGAGCAAATTGGATGGTGTTGGAGACCATCATACTAAATGAACTATCACAGAAACAAAGAACTGAATACTGCATGTTATCACTCATAAGTGGGCCCTGAAAAATAATTATATAAACACAATGGGGATATCAGCAGTCACTGAGCACTACTGAGGGAGGCAGGGAAGGAGGGAGTAGTTTGGAAGGCACTTGACAACACAAAGGGTACCAGGTCCACCTCCAGGTAGGGCCAGTTCGAAGCTCAAACTTCACCTGCATGCAGCCTACCCATGTAGTTATTCCTCACTAGTACCCCACATCTCTATAATTAAAAAAAAAATTAAAAGTTGTAACAAGCTAAACAGATGACAAAATATATTCTCTATCACAATTTCTTTGTTGGCAATATACTTAGATTTGTATTGGAATTAAATAAAACTTAGTGCAAAATAAACTTTATTTCCCAGAACAAAAGGGTTATACTTGAAAAACTTTGATGAACAGAGTGCCAGTTACAATCAGTATCACTGAAAAAAAGAGCATCTGAAACTCAGAAGACAGAAATAACTCAAAACACAAGTAGAAATAACAACATGTTTTTAGTTCTCCAAACCTGGACTTAGAACACTGATATCTCTTACAAGTTGTTGTTTTGAAACACATGCAAAATGGAATTTCTACTCAGACTTTTCACAATAATGAGTTCATTTTAAAGTGACAAGCGTAATGTACAATAGCTGAGTGACAAAGTATAGGATGGTTATGTGGCTCTGGTATTACTTCTGCTCTATCTACTTGCCCACATCAGTTTATCTTTCTGGTTTCATGATTAACTAGAAGGGGGAAAATTAGTTCATTTAGAGGAACTCTTCTAGAATCAAGTTTTATGAATCTAATTCTGTACTCATCAGTCATGATTCTTTCAATGATGACATATTAGAAAAAAAATTGATGGCATTACAAATGTGAATGTAAAACCAAAGTAAATGCTTGCTGAAAAAGATTGGAAGTCTATTCCTCAAGCTTCTGAGTTTACCACACATAGCAGTCATTCACTCTATACAGGTAGGAAAAATTGTCCCAAATGCATTTAAATAATCTTTATGTACAGGCTGGTCAACCTGTCCTGTTGAACACCCTAACTAGAAATTCATTATTTATTTATTTAGGGATCAATATAGTTCATAACGTATCTTTCTTATAGGCACAAAGGCCAAATGTAACTTAGAAATAGCACAAGTAGGAATATATGACTGTATTAAAAAGACAAAAGCTCAGAAACATTTTTTTGAAAGACTTTTTTTTTTAATGATACTGAGTGAGGAACTGAGTTTGATGACATTTGGCAAACAATTTAATTTTTGAATCCAACCATAAAAAACTCCATGATTAGCTTATACTTCTCAGTAAACTTTAAGGAAAAAAACAAAACAGAAACTGAACAAGTTAAGATCAGGAGGAAAAATCGGTATACTTGTAAAATCAACTCTGTTTTGTGACAATACTAATAAAAATAATTTAAAATGTCACATTTTCAAAAAGCAAATGAAAAAGAAAAAGGCACCCATAATTGTTTTATGTAAACTCATTTTTTGGCAGTTATATAACATATTTAAAGTAGGTCATAAAAGCAGAAAAGAGTATATAAACCAGTATCTGCATACAATTCTGGATTATTCATTATTATATATTATATTCTCATTGTATATTCACAAACATATAATAATATCACAGATAAATAACATATGACATCATGCAACATTAAATCCCAGAATAAAACAGCTGTTACTGCCTATTATATATATATAAAACTTAAAATACCTGGAATATGATTAAGTACTGTAAAGAGTGTGAACTTGAATGTCAAATGGAAGGGCTACAGAGATAGTTTTGTTCATTTATGAATGACCCTAAAAGAAAACAAATCTCATATTAAATTCATTAGGATGTAAGAAAAGATGAGTAGAAAAAAAAAATATATATATATATGGTTATGTCCTGAAAGATGTTGTATGTTTGTGGAAAATTATGGCTTTTTTAAACTTTGAAAAACATAATAAATAAATACATTTCAAATATTTATTGATCTCAATAACAAACCAAATTAGCTGAGGGGATGGGAATTTAAGTGATTTATAGATTTTATAAAATGTAACTTTACTACTTTAAAAAGGATACCATAACTAGGCTAACCTAAGGTTGCTCTTAGAAAGACTGCACATTACTGGATAACAATGATTTTCTATCAGTGGATCAAAATACCAACTTAAGCAACATTGGCCTCTGTTCATATTGCAATTACAGTAATACCTTAATTATTCGGAGATCTTTTACACATACAAGGCTTTTTAGCACCCAAGGTAGATGTTACAATGCCCATAGACTAATACAACCATTCTCTCAGAACTTGAGTTTTATGTTAATACTACATGAAACTTTAATAAGCACAGTTATCTCACTCTATGCAAATTACGAGAAGCAAGTAAGGGGTAAGGGAGGTCAATAGAAAGTGCTGCCAGAGACAGCATCCTGCCAGCTGCATGAAAACAGCCTGACAGAGGGAAAAGTGGAAGCCACATAAAATGTAGACACAATAAAATGACAAAAACACAACAATATGGGGTCACTTAGCATAGGAGCAAATTAGACCTACACACCTTAATAGGCATCAAGGGCACTGCTGGATTATAAGAACGATAATCAATTATGTTCACAATAACCCTAAGTTATAAAGAAAAAGGTTAAAATATGTTTAGTATATTTTCAGTATAGGATGGCAAAGAAATGTGATACATGCTAGGAAGGTAATTAAGAAAAAAGTGTTAAAATTCAGTTCTGAAAGGATAAACTGCAGCTATCTGAAGAATGGATTTGGAGAGACTACAACACTCTATGGGGTGCTAAATAAGTGATGTATTATTGAATAGTGTTTACAGCAAATGGGTATTTCTAAACAACTTTCTCATCTAACTCCATTTCCACATAATGAAAACTCATTTAACAAATTACATGTTTATTTTGAACAAAAGGCTATCTCTGGTTTCCTTAGGAAGCATCTCTGCTAGAGACTTCTGTTGCACAGGTCAGAAGTCTACTTTTAGAGCACAAAATTATTCTGAAATACATGAAGAACAATCACTGACCAGCTCAACTCACCAAGACATGCCCCGAAGGTATCCACTGATGTTCTAGAATACACCCTTATGTCTCGTAAAGTTCTCTCTAACTCTGGTGATTAATTTTAAAGTAAAAACTCACACTTATTGAGTACTTGTAAGTGCCATATATTGTCTCTATTAATTTGATCCTGATATCAATCCTGAGATAGATACTATCATTATTCCTATTTTATAGATAGAAAAGCTAAGGCATAGAGAAAAGAAGTAACTTGTTTAAGGTCAGTAAAACAGTAAGTAAAAGCTAGGATCTAAACCCAGACTATGTTCTCCACCACTATATGATAACATATGAATGGAATGTATCTCCCTTGTTAACTCAACAATTTATTTGCCTTGAAAGAGCCTTTCATATATACCATTCCCATACGCTATGATGGTAAACTTCAGTTGCATACTTATAGTTTTACAAATTCTAATTCAAGCCAAATTTAAGGCAGTATGACATCTCTGAAAATTCATTAACGAGACTAAATAGTGAAAGTGAACTATATGGTATTTTTATGTTTTACGCACATTCCTGAGCATACACTTAAGACTACATTACAGCAATTTCATAGCACAGAATGTAGAATAAAGAGGGCAAAAATATGATTTGTAAAAAGCTTTAAATTGTTGTACAGTTGAAAATACTGAGAATTATACATTCTATCTTGTTATATAATGCCTAAAACATTAATATAAGATCTTCTTTCACAAAAACTACAAAATGAATTTCACGTATTATACTCCACAGAAAGTTACACAGTAATTGAATGATATTTAATAAAAAGTACCATAGCATTGGTCAACTCTAAAGTACACAGTAAAAGGTCACAAATTTCTACCCTGTTCTCAATGGAAAGTAAAAGCTTGTGCTGAACAAGAATGGATGGAATAGAGCAATAAATACTGAACAGAAGTGAAGATAAACTGAGTATCAGAATTAGCTAACAAGTGAATACTTAATATGTGATTAGAGAGAATAACATAAAACTTTCATTAGCTAAGAGCAGAGGACCTATGACAAATAAATTTCCTCATCTTATTGTATTAATTTAAGTGGGAAAAATACCTTTAAAATCAATAACATTTTTAAAAGGAAAATATATCTTCACATACAGATTGCTATGGCTAATGAAAAATGAACTAGATTTAGACATAAATAAAACCCAATATTTAAAAGTACAAAGACTTAAATTTTTACAAAGAATTTCCATCTTTTCTCTAAAAATCATAATTTTGTATTAGTATGTCTTATAAAAAAACTAATTTGTTCATTAATTATATATCTTTAAAATGCATTTATTTGTTAAGCAACTGAACTCTAATTAAGTCATCAAAGTTCACATCATTTACTTTTTATGTATTTCATTTTGCTAACTTTGAGGAATGCGTAAAAGTCACAAAGTCTCATTAATATATATTTTGATTATATTTGATTTACTCAGGTATAACTGTATTAGTTGCAGTGGTTGACAAAATTTGTCAAGTGGTTCTTCCAACAGGAAGAACAATGAGTTTAGTTCATGATCTTATCATAACAAACCTCAATTTTTAGGGCAAGTGAAGGGACTTGGTTCCACTCAGCTGGCAATACTGATTACATGCCTGTCACTTATACAATGGGACTAAAGGTTAAATATATTTGCCCACTTATAAGTAATTGTTTGAAGAAAAAAATAAGTCACAATAAAACCCATTTAGAGTTAATGATTTTAAAAAATGTAATATTTATATAACATTTAGAATTTATTCTTCTTAAATACTATTTTATCTAATATCTATAAAACCACGAACAAATGGGTGGTCATTAACAGTTCAACGTTATAATTACTATAAAAATGGGAAATCCACAACACAGTTAAGCTAGATATATAAAAACAAGAACATTGAGAGAGAATAGTAAAAAGTCTTCCATCAAGAATTCTTCCACCAAGAACTCTAACTGAAACAAATTCTTCTAAAAATGTATTTTTTCCAAGTATGAGTATTATCACATTCCATACACCCCTTCCTCCCAAAAGTGACATTCTAAGCCACTAATATAATATTCAGTATTTTCAGTTTTTGGTGCTTGACCTGGAAAATAATGAAATCATGTTTTTGAATTATTTTGTGAAGAATCAATTATGCAAATTTTAAAAACCTGATTTATTGCATTTAGGATATGCTTTATTCAAAAGGTTCAGGGAAAAAAATACGAAGCCCATAAAAGAGATTTAGAGGAAAAATGATGTAAGAGAATGATTGTATAACACTTTAAGTAATTTGCACATAATCAGAGAGCTTCAAAAGAGAAAATAAATGAGCTGGGAACAAGTTTGGATACAAAAAATAAATACTAGGTATATTTGCCTCTTTTTATTTTTTCTGACTTGAAACAGAAAAAAAAAAATCAAAAGAAAGGAACAGTGTAGTTTAAAGTCTCCCACGATATCATCAGACTAGCTCTGTTTCAGAAGACAGGCAAAGGAACAACTTGCAACTAGTTGTGCCTCCAATGACTCTCAATTATGGCAGCAGTCAGAAAATACACCATTAAAGACCTTTAATGTCCAAGTTACAAATTGCTCCTAAACGTCTGTGAACAGGCTCAAGGCACAAGAGAAGAAGAAGATGAAAAAAAAATGAAAAAAAAAAAAAAAACCCTGAAAACTGGAACAAGACAAGGCTGCCCACTCTTACCCCTCTTGTTCAATATTGTGTTGGAAGTCCTAGTCTAGGCAATTAGACAAGAGAAGGAAATCAGGGATATCCAAAAAGGAAAAGAGGAAGTCAAGTTATCCCTCTTTGCTGATGATATGATCCTATACCTTGAAAATCCAGGAGAATCTGTCAAAAACCTGATGGCACTGATAAAGGACTTTGGCAAAGTCTCAGGGTACAAAATAAACGTGCAAAATTCAGTTGCATTCCTATATACCAACAACAAGCAGGCAGAGAACCAAATAAAAAGCACAATCCCATTTACAATAGACACACACACACAATGAAATGCCTCGGCTTCTTCCTAACCAGAGAAGTGAAAGACCTTTACAATGAGAATTACAAAACACTCCTCAAAGAAATCCAAGAAGACACAAACAAATGGAAAAATATAGCATGCTCATGGATAGGAAGAATTAACATTGTTACAATGTCCATCCTACCAAAGGCAATCTACAGATTCAATGCAATACCCATTAAGTTACCAAAATCATTCTTCTCAGACTTGGAAACAACTATACAGAAATTCAAATGGAAACATAAATGACCACGAATAGCCAAAACAATCCTTAGCAAGAGAAACAAAGCAGGAGGTATCACACTCTCAGACTTCAAACTCTACTGTAAAGCTACAGTAATCAAAACAGCCTGGTACTGGTATAAAAACAGGCACATAGACCAATGGAACAGGATAGAGATTCTGGAAGCAAAGCCTCCATTCCTCAACCAACTCATCTTTGACAACTCATCATCTCCAACAACAACTACTGGGAAGAGGAAAACCTATTCAGTAAATGGTGCTGGGAAAACTGGCTGACCACAAGCAGAAGACTGAAACAGGACCCCTACCTATCACCATACACAAAAATTAACTCTAAATTGATCAAAGACCTAAATGTAAAACCTCAAACTATAAGAATCTTAGAAAATGCAGGAGACAGACACCCTTATGGAAATTGGAACTGGGAGCCAATTCCTACTCAGAACCCTAAAGGCCAAAACCTTAAGAAATAAGATAGACAAGTGGGACCTCATCAGATTAACGAGCTTCTGCAAAGCAAAAGAAACCATCAAGAGAGCAGGGAGACACCCCACAGAATGGGAAAAAATATTTGCCAACTGTATATCTGACAAAGGCCTAACATCTAGGATCTACAAGGAACTCAAATGCGCCAAAAGGAGAAAAACAAACAGCCCCTTTAAAAAGTGGGCAAAAGACATGAATAGGCACTTCTCAAAAGAAGATATACGGGCAGCCAACAGATACATGAAAAAGTGCTCAGTCTCACTCATCATCAGAGAAATGCGAATCAAAACCACATTGAGATACCACCTAACCCCTGTAATAATGGCCATCATTAATGAAACAAACAACCACAGATGCTGGCTAGGATGTGGAGAAAAGGGAACACTTCTACACTGCTGGTGGGAATGCAGACTAGTACAACCTCTTTGGAAGACAGTGTTGCGATTTCTGAAAGAACTAGAAATCGACCATATGACTCAGCAATTCCCCTATTGGGAATATACCTGGAGGAACTCAAATTATTCTGCAAAAAAGATACCTGCACACGTATGTTTGATGCAGCTCTATTCACAATAGCAAAAACATGGAACCAACCGTGTTGCCCATCGAAGCTGGACTGGATAAAAAAAAAAAGTGGTACATATACACAATGGAATATTATGCAGCCATAAAGAAAGACAAATATATGGACTTTGCAGCAAATTGGTTGGATTTGGAGTCGATCATACTCAGTGATTTATCACAGAAACAAAGAACTGAGTTCCATATGGTCTTACTCATAAGCTGGCCTTGAACAATTATAATGCTATAAGAAAGTGATTGGCAGTAGTGGGAAACTGTCAGGGAGGGTTGAGGGAAACTGCTAGGGGAGGAAGGGGCATACCTCATCAACAAGGATACCTGCATGATCAATGTTTGTATACCTAACCCTAATTGTACCCCACATCTTTATAATAAAAAAAAAATCTAGTGATATAGAGTGAGATTGGCAGTAGTGGGAAACTGCCAAGGGAGAGGGGACACACCTCATCAACAAGGGTACCTGCATAATGAATATTTGTATACCTAATCCTGAATTGTACCCCCACATCTTTAAAATAAAAAATTTTTTTTTAAATCTAGTGGTATAATTTAAGGCAACCTCAGACCAATGAGGGGCATTTTAGGGAGGTGGTGATTAAAATTATACGATGGCTTGAAAAATTAGGAGGCCTGACTTAGACCTGTTATAGAATTGTAGGATGATAGATCTTGCAGAAGCCATTACTCATGCGGTTTGCTAATAGATAAAGAAAATGAAGCTCAGAGGGGAGAAGTGAATTTTTTCCATGCTGAAGGAGATCATTAGTTAATGACAGAGAAGAGATGTGTCTCTAGGATTTACATAAAGGTAAAATGGGCATTGCTTGACAAAAAGATATGCCAGTTGGCTGTTTATTTATTCTTTTAAGAAATATGATTTTGTGTGCCTACTGTGTGTCCAGTAGGGTCTGGTACTGAATGATGAAGAAAGAGACACTGGTCCTGACCTCTTAGGGCTTATACTCAATGAGGTAGAAGCATAGAGGAAAAAAGACACACAAACAACATGTAATTGCAAATTGTGATAAGTGCCCTGGAGCAACAGGTGCTCCAGAAATAGAAAGGGTGGAGATCATTTAGGCTGACACTCAGAGAAAGTGACATTGGCATGGTTATTAGTTGCCTGTATTTTGCTAAACCCAGTGGTCAATTCTCAGTCCCTCTCTTGCTTAACTTACCACTGACATTTAACCCAGATGATTAGTCCCTTCCTCTTGAAATGCTCGCTTCACTTAGTCCCTGGGACACCACTCTATCTTTTAGTTTTCCTCCCACAGAGCAGGCTTCTTTTTATCTGTTTCAGTCTCATATTCTTGACCAAATATCGGAGCATCCCAGCAACTACCCCAGACATCTCCCCTGAACTCTTAATTTGTATATCAGAATGGATACTTGACTTCTCCACTGGGCTGTCTAACAGATATCTATAATTTGGCATATCCAAAAGTAACTCTTCATTTCCTACTCTCATCCCTAAAACTTCTTCTCCCCAGCTTGCCCATCATAGTAATTACACATGTATTCTCCCAGTGACTCATGACCTTGGAGTCATCTTTGATTTCCTTCTGTCTAAAACAGATGTTTCCAATATATCTGCAAGCCCTGTACCTTTTATCTTTGAAATACATTCAGGACCCAAGCATTTGCAAACCCTTTTATAACCTCTACCTCCGTGGTCCAAGCTAGTATTATTTCTCACCTAGAACATTGGAAAAAACATTCTAACTTGTCTTCTTTTATCTGCATGTATCCCTCTGCAGCCTAATCTCAACACACCAGTCCAATTGGTTTCATCTTAATGTAAACTGGATCATTTTGCTTAAAACATTCATCTCACTAAGAATAAAAGCCAAAGTCCTCTCAGTAGCCAGCAAGGCCCGGTAAGACCTGGACCGCTGCCATCTGTCTCCATCTCCCATCACTCCCTCCCTTCGCACTAGTCTCTCTGCTTTTCCTCAACCTTGCTGGGCCCATTCAGGCTTAAGGTCTCCTTGCGTATACCTCTTTCCACAAACACCCACACAACTTGTTTCCACTTTCCCTGCAGGTCTCTGCTCATGTATTATGTTCTCAGTGTGGCCTTTCTAACTTCCCATATGAAATAAATTCCTACCCCAGAACTCTTATCTCACTCACCTCGCTTAGCTCTTACCACCATCTGACGTGGTCTGTATTTATTGGTTTGTTTCTGGCTTGTCTCCCTTACTCCCGACTAAAATGTAGACTCCAGGTGTAAGGAATTTTTATCTGCTTTCTTCTCCCATGCCTAGAACAGTGCTCAATAAATATGTGTTAAATGAATGGATGAACACATATTAAATGAATGGATGTGAAAAGGGTCACTTAGGCTGATGGGAGCTTGGCCATAGAGAACCACTCCAGCAAAAGGAACTATAGGTATAAAGAAAATGGAAGGGATAAAGCTTGGCCCCAAGAACTTAGAAGAACAGTGACAAATGGTCTGAAATGAGGCTGGAGAAGTTGGCAGAGTCTCGCTTGTGCAGAGCCTTGAAGCCTCAATTGGAACTTTGGATTTGAGCCTGAATGAGATAAAATGTTGTAGACAGGCTTTAAGCAGGGAGTCCTTTTAATGTGGGGGCTCCCACAGGTGCAAAAGTACAGTGCTTGACCTCAAGAAAATCATTGTCTACAGAGGGAGCCCACACAAACACACAGTTAACTGTGCCAAGTGCCTGGAGAGGAATCAAGAACATTTTCTGGAAGTTTTATTTATTTTTTAAAGATAGTTATTTTAAAAAAACAGTTTTGCATTCACTGCAAAGTTGAGAGGATGATACAGAATTTCCATATGTCCCTTACCCCAGTACGAGCACAGTCTCTCCCATTATTAACATTCCCACCAGAGTGGTACATTTGTTACAAATGATAAACCTACATTGACACACCAGTATCACCCAGAGACCATAGTTTACATTAGAGTTCACTCTTGGTAGTGTACATTTTATGGGGTTTGGACAAATGTTTAATGATATGTACCCACCATTGTAGTTTCATACAGAATAGTTTCACCACATTAAAAAATCCTCTGTGCTTTACCTATTCACCTCTCCGTCTCCCCTAACCACTGGCTACCATTTATCTTTTACTCTCTCCATAGTTTTGCGTTTTCCAGAATGTCATATGGTTGGAACTACATAGTTAGAAGTCTTTTCAGATTGCCTTTTTTTGAATTCAATAATATACATTTCAATTTCTTCCATGTATGTTCATGGCTTAAAGCACATTTATTTTTAGCACCGAATAATGCTCCATTGTTTGGATGTACCACAGTTTATTTATCCATCTGCCTGCAGAAGGTTTTGTCAATTATGAATAAAACTGCCATAAACATCCATGTGCAGCCCCAACTTAAGTGTGGAAATAATTTTTCATCCTTTTAGGTAAATACTGGATCATAAGATAAGAGCATGTTTAGTTTGACAAGAAACTGCCAAACTGTCTTCCAAAGTGGTTGTACCATTTTGCATTTTCACCAGCAAATTGAATGAGAGTTTATGTCAGTCCACATCCTTGCCAACATTTGATGTCAGTGTTCTGGATTTTGGCTATTCTAATAGATGTGTAGTGGTATCTGTTTGTTGTTTTAATTTACATTTCCCTGATGACTTATGATGCTGAATATCTTCATGTGTGCTTATTTTCCATCCAAATATCTTCTTTGGTGAGGTGTCTTTTCAGGTCTTTGGCTCGTTTTTTTGTTGTTGTTGTTGTTGTTTTTTTGAGTTGAAGTCTCACTCTGTTGCCCAGACTGGAGTGCAGTGGCCGCTCCCGGCCACCGCAGCCTCGACCTGCTGGGCTCTGGCGATCCTTCCGCCTCAGCCTTCCAAGTAGCTGGAACTACAGGCGCGCGCGACCATGCCCGGCTGATTTTTGATTTATTGTAGAGATGAGGTCTTGCTTGCCCAGGCGGGTCTCGAACCCGCGGGCTCAGGCAATCCACTCACCTCAGCCTCCCAAAGGCGCGGGATTACAGGCTGAGCCACCGGGCCCGGCTGGCTCGTTTTTTTAATCAGATTGTTTGTTTTATTATTGTTGAATTTTAAGTGTTCTTTGTATATTTTGGAAATCAATCCTTTATCAGATATTTCATTTACAAATATTTTCTCCCAATTCATGACTTGTCATTTCATTCTGAGATTTTAATTTTCTGATCTGAATCTGTAAGGATGAATAGACGAGATGGACTATAGGTGCATGAGGCAGAGAGAAAGGGAGAAGGAACCCTAAGCATCTGCCATCGCACAGAGTGGTGTGAAGCTCAAATTGCTAAATAAGAATGTGCTTTTCAAGGTTGAACCTAAGCCTGGCTGACACATCTTTTCAGTACATCATGCTGAGAAGTGGTTTTGAAGCCAAGTGGAAAGAGGCAGCTGGAGTAGGCTGGAGAATTTTCCGGGCTCGTAGACATGCTGACTCCTGTGTGAGCGGGAAAACAGCATCCATTCTGACAGCCACTTTTCACAGAAGAAATAGGGCTCAGAGAGCTGAAGTCACTTGTTCAAGATCACACAGCTTGTGAGAATCGGGCTGACAGTACAGTTTCTCAAAGGGTATAGAAAAGCCAAAAGGAAATGTCCTTTTACATTGAATCAGATTCGGAAAATATTCACAAACTTTTTAGAGATAAAAAAATGTTCTGCAGTTAGTACATATTTTTCCCAGGATGTGTGTGTGTGTGTGTGTGTGTGTGTGTGTGTGTGTGTGCGTGCGCACGCGCGCACGCGTGCACGTGTGTAGTGCTTATCTAAAGGAATTTGTGAATGGTTCAGTTCTGCTTCTCTAGTTTGATCAATAAGAATTCTTTATCAATTAACACTCAATTCTCCTAGCAACCATTTTTTATTTTGTTCAAAGTAAAATTTAAAGAGATACCTATTTTAAGTAACACTAGTGATCATAGAAATAATATTAATCACTGTTACAATGTGACAACAGGAATCTGTCATCTCTTCATGCCCAGTCAAAATATAAATACAAAACACCACCCCAAATTCTCTACTAGGTGGAATTTATCCTCCCCTGCAGCCCCCACAACAGTTAAGCTGTTTACTCGTTGTCTGCAATGCCATTTGTGAAACCTCTTTCACACACGTTTTAAATACATTTTGGGCAATGTACTGAAATAGCCAATCAGAACATGGAGACAACTGAAAAAAGTGTGGAGGAGAAGTCTGTGCATTAGGAATGGGCCTGTTTTGACCACCACAGAATTATACCTCTTTGCTCTTAGAGCTAAAAGGGACATTAAAGTTCCTCTTAGACTATTCCTTACCTTCAGAGAGAACCATACTTAAGCCAGCCTAGTCAAAAACCATTCTGGTATTCTAGATCAAGGGTAAACAAACATTTTCTGTAAAGTACCAGATAGTAAATCTTTTAGGCTTCATGGGCAATGGGTCTCTATCACAACTACCCAAATACATCTTTGCAATGCAAAAGCAGCCATAGACAATAGGTAAATGAATGGGCATGAGTGTGCTCTAATAAAATTTTATTTACAAGAACAGGAGGTTGGGCTCGATTTCACCCACAGACAGTAGTTTGCCAACCCAGAAGAGATCTCTAGAAGAGAAATTTCCTAAGCTTCCCAAGGAAGTTTTTAGCTTTTATGACAGATGTTTTTCACTATGTCTAGTTCATATCCCTTGGCTGTAATCCAAGTCCTTTTTCTATACTTTGGGTAGACGAAGAACATCTGTTTAAGACGGCCTTTTTTTTTTTTAATATATATACAATATTTTTTTATTGTGATATTGAGGGGTACAGCTAAGGGTTAGGTACACAAATATGTCTCGTTCAGGCACCCTTGTTGATAAGAAGTGTTCCCCCATCCCCAGACATGTATTTACTGCCATTATTCCCTTCCCCTATCCCTCCCACCCCCCCTTCGTTTCCCACCACTGTCAGTCATTTT
>CAUYQG010180676.1:0-33941 GCA_963574415.1 Tarsius wallacei | reverse complement strand
AGCATTGCCTGTTAGTCCAGTAATTTTCACCCGGTAGGGGGTGAGTAACGTTCTGTGAGAAAGTAACACGCTCTTCCAAGGTGCTCGAGGACATGTGAGAGGCACTTCATTAATTTTCACCTGGTCCTTGGAGGTGGCATCGTGATAGTTATAATTATCCCTCGATTCCTTAAAGGAATGGAGGTGTTTGTGGAGAACAAACTTAGATACAGAAGCTAAGTGACTGACAAATCCACCCACAGGCCAGCGGGGGAGTGAGGCTTCTCCTCAGCAGCCAGACTTCAGCCACAAGGTGCAAGGGAGTACCTCCCTCATGCTCGAACCCAGAAAGAGGGAAGGAGCAGAGAAGGACAGGACAGAGGGAGTCAGCAATGCTGTCTCTGATCCACAGACCACAGAAGTAGTTCCCTAAGTTTTATAAAGCACTGAATTAGTTGCCAGCTTTTTCAAATCAGGTAGCTGCATATATGAATGGTAAGCCTCGGCTTCTCCTGAGGAATCAGAAGCCCTGGAACTGTGCAGAGCCGAAGGCCACTTGCTTTGGGTAGGGCGCAAAGCCTCCTGACACTAAATGATGCTGTGCGCATCAGTATTACCTGTCCAGACCCTGTAGGCAGTTGGATGGTGACCCAGTCCAGTTAGTCGATCATACTTCCTGTCACTGCTGAGCCTGGGGAGAGGACTAGCTCCTCCTCACTAAGGAGTCAAATCCCTGACTTGAGGGTCTGAAGAAGGGGTCCTGAGATGGACAGGCACCTCTGGTGAGTATGGGAAGTGCTTTACCATCTTCTAGAAGACCTATGCCTCCCACAACCTCAACCACAACTCCAGCAGAAGAGGCAATGACTGAACATTTAACAGCGACTTGGAACAAGTACACCTCTTTGAACTTTCCTAAAACCTGCTCCTTCACCACCAACCATTGTTAGGCCAAGGAAACAAAGAAGAATGTGTGGAAGCAAAAGAGCCTCTGCGAGGAAAATAACTGTAGTTGGGTTTTTCTGGCAGCAAAAGCATTTGAACAAAGAAGAAGAGAAAATGAACAGCTTTAGAATGAGTTTATCGCCAACAAAGCTACCACAGGCTTGAGGCTTTTCGCAATATTTTTAAATTAAGTTAACATTCATTTAACATTAAAACAGGAATTTAATGAAGTCTGAAGAATAATCCGGCCTTTGAATGAGATATCTAAAATTGCATTTTAATATGTGAAACAATGTAAAATAATTGCATCCGAGCAGTAATGTGAAAACATTTTATCATAATTGTAAGTTCACACAAAAGTGTGAAGATTGGGGAACCACTGTAGCACTCCCAATACAAGGACATATGAGGAAAATAAAAAATAATGGTCTTTAATTCAAAACTAACTAATAAGACATGCAGGTAAGTATCAGAGTGATGTGAAATCCTATCTGTAACAGTTACACCCTGGACCATCTCTGAGAACCAATGGAAACCAAAGCCATGCCCTGCAACTAGCCAAACGCACAGCCCCTTCCTCCTATGGGTTGTAATTAGCCATCCTTGGACAGTCACTTTTTTCCTTAAGGAACCAAACAGAATTCCAGAATCTCTACTATCCTGCCACAGTTTCTCTATTCATAACACATTTTTGCTTTTGAGTCTATTAACTCCAGAAGATATCCAGAAATTCATTTTCAGAAGCAGCTGTTAAAAATTACGCTAAATAAGATGGGTATTTTCCTGCAAGTGTATCAAATTTATAAACATGAAGCATGTAATTTATAGAGCAAAGATAGCTGCACTTCATAGGATCAAATGGAAACCCCTACTTAGCAGTAAAGCTTAAACTATTTAAAAGAGGACATTCTTCTTGTTCATCCATCCATTCAGTGTTTATTAAGCACCTCCTATCCAGAACACTGTGAGTGATACTGTACATGCCAAAATGAATCCAATAAAGCCTCTGTGGGAGTTAGGGTGACATGAGCAACAGAATGGTTTACACATGACAACATTATTAAATGCTGCCTCAGGACTCTTTTGGTTGTAAGTGGCATAAACCCACCCAACTCTACTTAACTTGAAAAAAGGTTTATTGGCCCCTGCACCTGAATATTTGGGCTCAGGAACAGCTGGATCCAGGAGATTAAACATTGTCATCAGAAATCAGTTTGCATCCCTCTGTTTCTCTTCCCTGTGGTGGGCTTCATTCTCAGACAGTCTGTCTCTTCCTATAGCTCAATTTTGCATTAGCTTTATGGTAATCTCAGAAGAAAAAGTTTCTCTTGACAAATATCAAAAAATTTGCTTGTTCTGTCGGAATCATCTTATGGAGAATCCCTGAACCCAAGGCAGTAGCCATTTAGGGAAATGAAATATTCTGATTGGCTAAGAAACATTCTGATTGGCAGAAGAAGGTCTCAGCTCCATCCAATGTCATAGATTGAACTTGAAGAAAGGATAATCCCCCAAGAGAAAATCATGGTGTTGTTACCACAAAAAAGAGATGTGAATAATAGACAGGTAAATAGCACAGCTGTTTCCTACAAGTGTCCTAAAAGAAATGCAATTAATGTGCAGTGGGCATCAAGAGGGGGAAACAGGAAAAAGACACTGTCCCACTGTTTTGAGTTTGGTTTCTTTGGACCCTCTATTTTCTGATAAGCCGTTGCTAGTTTGTCAACAAGAATAACCTCTTTCATGACCCAGCCATTATGTACCTAAAAATCTAAAGTTACTTTACATCAATCCAAACTCCATTCATTATTAACTCATTCAATAAATATTTACTTAGTAATCACTGTGCTGAGTCCTCATCTAGAGTCATGAAAACAGGCACATGAAAATCTTTGCAGTTGTGGAGCTTACAGTCTAGTCAGTGGGTACAGGCAATAAATAGAAAAGTAAAATATAATATAAAGGATCTCAGATGATGTTAAGTGCTTGAGGAAAAATAAGGCATGGAAAGAGGACAGGCATGTTTAAGGCAAAGTAGCACTTTTACAATAGAGATTTGAAAAAAGCCTGAAGAAAGTGGAGTTATCCATGTGCATAGTGAACAGCCAGTGCAAAGGCCTTGAGACAGGTCTGTGCATAGACTCTTTAGGAAGACCAATGTGACACAAGAGGTGTGAGTACTAAGTAGATGAGGTGAGATTGGTAACCAAAAGGACCTTAGGTACTACAAGAACTTTAACTTTTCCTCTGAATGAGCGGGAAGTAATTGCATAGTTTGAATAGTGGCAGCCATAATATGACTTCCATTTTAAAGCAATCACTCTGGAATAGACTACAGAGGTAAAAAGCAAAAGCAGGAAGATCCATTTGGAGAATTGTGCAATGATCTAGGCTAGGGATAATATGGTAGCTAGGAAATTTTGGTCATAGTTTAAAGGTGAAGTGGACAACATTTGCTTGAAGATTGGATTGGGGGTACTCTACAAGACGGTACATAATCAAGGGTGACCCTGAGAATTTCGAGCAGAGGCAATGGAAGGATGGAGTTACCATCAACTGATGTGGGGGAGATGATAGAAGAAGAAGGCTCTGGGAGGGTGGTAGAAGGTGGAAGTTCCATCTTGGACATGTTGAGTTTGAGATGACGATTAAACATCTACGTGAGCCCGCAGAGTAGGCAGCTGGGACACAATTCCAGAGTTTGGGGAGATCCAAGATGGAGATGGCAATTTTGTCATTGTGTAGATGGTATTCAAAGTCATAGACTAAATGAAATCCCTGAGGAAGAGAATGTCAGTAGAAGAGAGAATATGCGTAAAGACTCAACCTGGGGACATTTCAATTTTAACAATCAAGGAAATAGGGAGAAAATAGCAAAGGAATCTGAAAAGCAGACTCAGTAAAGTAGAAGAAAAGCTACAAGAGTCTGGCTTCCTGGAAGGCAAGTGAAGAAAATGTGTATGGAGGGAGTCTTTAAATATTGCAAATATTTTTTAAATATTTAAATATTAAGAAGGTCAAGTGAGATGAAGACTGATAATTGACTATTTTGTTGTCAATGTTGAGGTTATTAGTAGTGTGTTTGTGGCTATCAGAGCAAAGGAAGAACTGAAGACGAAACATATCAACAACTCTTTTGTAGAGTGTTGCTACTATATCAGGTACTTTTCTAAGTTGGAGTTTACCATACCCCCCAAAAACCTTTGATTTATTGTCTTATATTAATTTATGAAGAGGAGATATATTCTTTTAGAGTCATCTTCTGCATAGCATTTTTCAGAAAGAATAAAAATCATAGAATAACAATTAAAATAATTGAGACCAAGGTGTTTCCAACCAATTTCAAACAAGATAAGTGCACTGTTTATATTCAATAACCCAGAAGTTATTTATGTTATTCTTCATATCAACACAAAAATTAAGTATCTATTTATTCTTTTTAATAATATTCTAAGATTTTCAGTTCACAAATGGTAATCCTTCCCACAGATAGCAATTATAATAAATTCTAGGGAAAAATATGCAAAGCCTGGCCACTTAAGGGAACTTGGAAGCAACCAAAAGCAAGTAGACCCTGAAGAGCTTTTCATTTCAAATAAGAGAGCCACAGGGAATTAAATCCATATTTGTACAACTTTGTCACTGAAGTACAAGATGAAAACTGCAGTTATATTGACTTGAGATGTCAGAAAAGGGAGTATGAAACTGCTGGAGTGACTGGAAATTACAGGAGGAAATTCTCTAAAGGAAAAGGCTACAGTGGAGAGAGGAGTCACCATACCTAACTCCCCAACAACTCTTGGTTCATCTCTAAACCACATATGAATGGTAGAGACTTCAAGAATCACAGGAAGAAAACAACAATTAAAAGCTACAACACTGACCAGATCTCCCAGCTCCTGTTTAGTGCATGAAAGAAAGAGTTTGGGGTTTGAGTCCAGGCAAGTTAAGGGGGATTGGGAAGCACCCCAGACATTCCATTGAAACCCTAGAATAATTACTTACACCTTAGAAGTTAAGATTCTATCCCATAACTAAGGGATTCTTCCTAGGCCTAAGGGAAAAACAATCGACTCGTTCTAACAAAGCTTCCAGTAACTCAAGATGACCAAAACTCAACACTCTTAAGAAGAATATAATGGAATTCAGAGTCTTTACAACATGCCATTCACAAGGAGTGGCCACAGGGACCTCAGCAACATGCCCCAATACTCCCCAGCTCTCTGTAGAGGGAAGTATATGGAGCCCCTGGGAAATGTGGCTTTCCTAGATAAAGAAAAAAAATCTCCCTAGCAAAACTTTGCAGTATAATGAAAAAAATCACAGGCCACTCCCTCTAGGATCACATAATCAAGCCATCAGAACAAAATCTGGGAGCTCTGAGAATAATTCAGAAGAAAGCAACATCTAAGCCAGAAGATCCAGTAAGTCTGAGCCAGGAAGAGGAAAAAGAAAGCCAAATGCTAGAGATGAGGAAGAACACGGGTGTGTTTGGAGCTTAGGCACCAGGGAAGGGAGGGGATGGATTGGTAGGAAACAAGGCTGGAGAGGTAGAGAGATTAGGGAGGGCCTTGGCCATGGTGTTAGGCAAGTTAGATTTTCCTGGGAGTGATGGGATTACAACAAAAAGTTCCAAGCAGAAGAGCTATGTTATGAACATTTTAATGTTGAAATGTCCTCCTGGCTTCTGTGATTAGTTAATCTGGAAAAAAATGTATATGAGGTAAACACAGACTGTCCAGATTCTGTAAGAAACTGAGCTGGTTGGTCTAGAGATCACTAGAAAGGTTTAGGCTGATATGAATTCTTCAGTTACTGAGTATCACTGAAACCCTGGAAGTAAATGAGATACTCAGGGAGCAATTGAGGAAATAAAGACTCAAGGCAGAAACGTGAGGGTGACCAGTATACATGTCTCATTGGTCAACGTATTGACCAATGGCACCAGCCATAACATATTTTATAGTACAGATAGGACCTTCCTGAAATCAGTCTAAATTAATGAATCTTCCAACATCAAGTTCACTTAATAGATTTCTTTCTTTCTTTGTTTTAGAGGATCTTGTAGAAGAGTGGTTCTCCATCAGGGAACATTTGGTAATGTCTGGAGACATTTTTGGTTGCCACAACAGAGAGAATGCTACCAGCATCTAGTAGGTAGGGAACAGAAATACTGCCAACCATTCTACAATGCACAGACAGACCCCGCCCCCCACAACAAAGAATTATCCAATCCCAAATGTCAATAGTGCTGAAGTTAAGAAATCCTGTTCTAGAAGCACGTTGGCCCCTGTAAGCATTCTGGCCTATGCACACTGACAACTTGTGTGCTTTCTCCCAAGCATTCCTGTAGGGGCATTTCAGTCTCTACCGCTAATATCAAAGAACTCTCAAATTCACTATTGTCATCACACGACTAAATGAGTCTAAAATCTGAAAATACCAGACTACACATATCTGGCGGGGAGGGGAGCTACAGGAACTACAGCTTTTACTTGGTACCATAAATGTGGGAAAACTAACCAGACAAATTCATTGCCAGTGAAAAAGTGCTTAGGTCAATTCCAAGGTCATCTACTGAGAGGAAGAGAACAAATGTTTGAGGTGGTTCGATAGGAACCATGGAATGCAATGCAGGAGATTCAGGATACCATGAATACAAACCAATTAAAGTTATGTAATAGATGGATGAGGACTATCAGAAGGTGCTTATTCTGTTTCTGTTAAAGAGATAAGTAAGCAGGGATCGTGTGGTCAAAGACTTAAAGAGGAGCTGAGGCTCCCAGTCCCTGACTCTACGGGTACAGTGCTGTGTTGTCCACTGGAGAGAGGAAAGGCATGAGATTTACCTGGAGCTGAGCCCCAGAATGGTGTTGTCCTTCTAGAAGTGAATTCCCCACTGCCTTAAGTCCCTGCTGTGACCCAAAGCAGAGTCAATTTCTAGAACTCAACTGGAGCAAAGGACATGGTTTGAACCAAAGTTCCATTGAGCCTGGGGCTGTAATAGAAATAAAGAAATGAGCACATCTGGAAAACTGGTGAGACATTGGCCCAAAACTCTACCAAAGAACCTGAGAGAGAGAGGGGGGAGAGAGAGAGAGACAGAGAGAGAGAGAGAGAGAGAGAGAGAGAGAGAGAGAGAAATGCAAGTGGGCCAGGTTCCTTTTCTACTCAAAGTGTGGTCCGCCAACCAGTAGCTTTGGCTTCACTTAACATAGACATGAACAATCTCAGGCCCCACTTCTGACATGCTGGTTTGGAATCTGCATTTTAATAAGATATCTATGTAAAGTCTGAGAAGCACTGATTTTCCCTTGATTGAGGGGAGCGGGTGTTGTACTCAGGTACAAGTAGCTAATCCCTACCAGACCGTCTTCCCGCCCAGTCCCTCAGGTTCATATATGAAAGCCACGCACCCCTTAGGAAAACTAGTTCACTGAAACTCTGTTCACTGGTATGCTTTAAACATATAGAAATATCTTTGTGTCCACTACCCAGGTTGTCTTAACACTTGTCTATGTTTGTTTCAGATACATTTGTATTTCCAAAACAAAACATCATAGCTTCAACTAAAATTCCCCATGTTCCTCTCTGATATCTAACAAGATGGTTAGTGGTTACCCCTAAGTTTGTGCATACGCTACTTACAAATGCCTTGTTTGTACTATAGGGGTGTGTATCCATATGAAATGGAGAGTATTATATTTCAAGCTCTTACACATGAATTAAAAGACAAAATATTATACAGATTATTCTGCAGCTTTCTTTCACATGAACAGTTTTTGAGATGTTGCCACAAGCTTTCCTTTCTTCTGTGCTACTGCTGCCATGTATATTAATTACCTCTTTTTAAAACCTCCATGACACATTCTAATTATTGTTTTATGCCATCAGAGTGTGTGTGATTCACCTACACAGTTATGAATTTTTCCTTCGTGTTGGCCTTCCATTTATAGTCACCGTCCTTCAGCCTAAAATGCACCTTTTAGAAACCTCTTAATGAGAAGGTGTTGTGGAAAAATTTCCTCAGCTTTTGTCTGAAGATATCTATATTTTACTCTCATGTTTGTAAGATATTTTGTCTGGGTATATAATTCCAGGTTGACAAGTTTTTCTCTCAGCTCAGTGAAGATACTATTCCATGGTATTCTGGTTTTCGTTGTTTTGATAAGCAGTCTGCTATCAGTTTGTCATTCCTTTGAAGGTTATGCCTTTTAAGCTCTTGTCCCTTCTGTCTGTGACATGCAGGGTGTGAGTTGGTTTTTCTTTTTCTTAATTATCTTGCTTTTGTTGGAATTTTCAAATCTGAAGAATGGCTTCTTTTAATTCTTCTGGAAAATTCTCAGCAATTGCCTATTCAAACATTGCTTCTGATCCATTCCTCTCTCTCCTCCTTCTGCAAGTTTGATTAGAAGTGCTGTATATACAAGGGTACCTGCATAATGAACATTTGTATACCCATACCTGAATTGTACCCCACATCTTTAAAATAAAAAAATTTTTTAAAGTGCTGTATATTAGAACATTGCACTTCATTCTTCATTCTTTTAACTTTTGACAAGTTTTTCAATTTTTTGTTCAGAAGATACCCAGCTATATTCTGGGTAATTTTACAGATCAATCTTGTGCTTTTTTATGCCAACCATTGTACTCTGATTTATAGAATTCTTTTATTAATATAACCAGTCCTATTGTATAGTCCCTTGATCTTTATTGGTTTCCATTTCTTGAAGCATATTAAACATATTTATCTTGAGATGTTAAATAATTTTCTTATCTGAATTTTTTTCAGGCCAAATACTTATATTTCTACTAGTTTTTAGCTCAATATGCCTCATTTCCTCATGTGTGCATAGGTGTGTGTAATTTTTTATTGTGGGTTACAATTCTTAAAATGGTATCAATAGAAATTAAGACTCAGTTCAACAGCAAGATCCCTAGGGAGGATTTCAATTGCTTCTGCTATATTCATGGGGGATCTATGAACCAAAATAAATTTACACTAAATTCCTGGCTAAAATATTTTTTGTCTATTTGGGTAGTTTAATTTTTGACTGAAAATCTACATGAGGACTGGTTTGTGCTTATACATTTTGAGTTTTCTTTTCTCACCAACTCAGCTTCAGAATTTGAGACTGACAATTTTTTTCTTAAAGTTCCCTGATGGGTGGTTAACAATGAGAGTAAATAGATTATTTCTAGTTCACACTTACAAGAAAATGTGGCCATTTTGGATACCAAATTTAAGTGGAGACAGGGAAGGGTGTAGGAAGGGATTCTGACTACACTCCCACAAAATTCAAAAATCAAGGTCACCCAATTTGGCAAATGCCCTCAAGGTGAAAGCTGGCCTAAATGCTGTTTATGTCTTCATTTCTGGTTTTACTTAGTTTTCGACCTCTGACTATTCTTAACCAATGCACCAGTTCAAGGGTATATTTTCCAATAAGTTATACATCCAGTGTTTTAGTAGGTGGGTTTGCCAGAGACCTCAGTCTGCTGTTCTATTGGGACTGAAACTCTCAGTTAGTCTTCAAACAACAAAATAAAGGTATTTCTAAGGCTTATATTTGCAGGTTTGAGTGTTTGTCCCTCCAAAACTCATGTTGAAATTTAACTATAACAGTATATAACAGTATAAAAGTATTAAGAGGTAGCATCTCTAAGAAGTGATTAGTCATGAGGGCTCTCATGAAGAGATTAATGCTGCTATCATGGAGTTTGCTCTCTCTCACCCTCTTTTGCCCATCTGCCATGTGATGCCTTTATGACATGTGAGGGTGCGGCAAGAAGGTCCTCACCAGATGCCAACCCCTCCATGTTAGACATCTCGGCCTTCAGAACTGCGAGCCAATAAATTTCTGCTCATTATGAATTACCCAGTCTGTGATGTTCTGTGTTTGCAGCACAAAAATGGACTAACATAGCATTCAATCAAGTCCCTCTCCTGTTTAAAACCTGTTGTGGGTTCCACGTTGCCTTAAGAAAAATCCCACAACTTGGGCTTATAAGTCCCCTCCATCCTGCCTCTGCTGACGTCTTCAGGCTCCATTCTTATCAGGCCTTTCCTGTGCACCTGCTTTTTGCTGAAGCTGGATTAAACAGTTTGCAGTCATCAGAGAACCCCATGTTCTCTTTCCTTCTAAGTATTCAAGTGTTGTTGCCCCTCCTTCCTTTTTTTCCCTCTTTCCTTCCTTTTTCTATATCCCACACTCTTGCTTACTTAACTCCTACACATCATCAGGTTTCAGTTCACATGTTATTTTTCCTAGAAGTCTGAACTTGGGGTCCTCTCTCTGTGTGCCCACGTTACCTACTGTAGTGTAGTTGCACGTTTGCAGGTTTGTGCATGTTGCAAAGGTTCGGGATTGTGCCTTGTATCTTCAAAGCTGGAACTTTCCAGCATGGTGCCTGGCATCCAGCAGATGTGTAATACTGATCCTTTGTAATACATTCGTGTTAGAGAAGCATTCTGAAGCTCTGGTCATCATCATCATGGTACCTGTCAGAAGACAGTGATACACAGGGCAGCAATGGCTGTGAACTCTGCTTGCTGTAGAAGTGGTCATCAGAAACAGAGGATGGGTGTGGGGTGGACACAGTTGTTCAGATGCCTCAGTGGCCAAGCTCAGCAGACACAGCTGGTCTGATAAATATGACCAGATCCACCCAAGGGACCCTAGCGTGGAAGTGGAAGCAAATGGGAAATAGCTCTGGACAGCCCAGCACTTTCATTGTAAGAAAGTAAGAGCCAGCCACCGTAGTCTTGCAAAAATCCCGAGTGGACTTTTACAGAAGACTAGAGCTCTAAGTTAGCTCTAAGCTAGCAGTGCAGAGCCAAATGGAGTTACCAGTGCAGTTTGATGCTCCACTGATTATGTAGGCAGGTGAGGCCTGGAGAACACAGTTTATACCCAGGTGGATATGACATCATCTCATCCTCTCTCAATTATCTTACCAACTAGCAGAAGAAAGAGCAAGTAAACAAAATATTAACTTCACAGGGTGAGCAGTGCTGCAAAACTAAGCTGAGTCCTAGTGACATAACAACAAAAGAAAGGGTCTTAACACAATTGCTGCTTCCCCACTTGCCTCATCCACAAGGAACCAAAAGTGTGATTCAAAAAAAAAAAAAAGAACAAAATGAGTGACTTCTTGATTCTTTTTTTTTTTTTTTTTTTGAGGTGGAGTCTCACTCCTTTGCCCAGGCTGGAGTACAGTGGCACATGCACGGTCACCCCAGCATCAACCCATAGATGGGGCTCCTGCAATCCTTCCACTTCAGCCTTCCAAGTAACCGGAACTACAGGCGCATGCTACCACGCCTGGCTAATTTTTATTTATTGTAGAGACGAGGTCTCGCCAAGTTGCCTGGGCTGATCTCGAACCTGCATCCACTCGCCTCAGCCTCCCAAAGTGCTGGGATTACAGGTTAAGCCACTGAACCCAGTCTTTCTTTTTTTTAAATTGGAAAATATAGTTTATTTAGAAAGTAAATTAGAGAGAGAGAGGAGAGATTCACCTCTCCAAGGGAGGGGAGAGGACCAAAGCTAGGAAAAAACCCACCCTTGAACAATATGCTTGTTTTGTTTGTAGTTGTTTTTTGTTGTTTTATTTATTTATTTGTTCATTTGTTTATTTATTTATTATAAAGATGTGGGGTACAATTAAAGGTTAGGTATATAAACACCGATTATGCAGGTACCCTTGTTGATGAGGTATGCCCCTCCCTCCCCTAGCAGTTTCCCTCAACTGCCAGTCCCACCCCCACCCCAACAGTTTTCCACTACTGCCAATCGCTTCCTTACAGCATTATAATTGTTCAAGGTCACCTCATGAGTGAGAACATAAGGAACTCAGTTCTTTGTCTCTGTGATAAATCACTGAGTATGATCGACTACAGATCCATCCAAGTTGCTGCAAAGTCCATATATTTATCCTTCTTTATGGCTGCATAATATTCCATTGTGTATATGTATCACATTTTTTTAATCCAGTCCAGCTTCAATGGGCAACAGGGACCTTATCAAATTAATGAGCTTCTTCAAAGCAAAAGAAACCATCAAGAGAGCAGGGAGACAGTCCACAGAATGGGAAAATATATTTGCCAACTGTATATCTGACAAAGGCCTAACATCTAGGATCTACAAGGAGCTCAAAAGTGCTGAAAGGAAAAAAACAAACAGCCCCATAAAAAGTGGATAAAAGACATGAAGAGACACTTCTCAAAAGAAGATATACAGGCAGCCAACAGACACATGAAAAAGTGCTCAGACTCACTCATCATCAGAGAAATATACCTGTTTTATCATTTAAAGCAGTGGTCCCAACATTTTTGACATCAGAAATTGCTCTTGTGAAAGCCAATTTTTCCACGGATGGGGGCAGGGGGGATGTACAGTCAAACCTCACTGCTAATGTTAAGCTGCATTTGCAGCTGCTCCATCACTGCCTCAGCTCCGCCTCAGATCATCAGGCCATAGAGTCTCACAGGGAGCATGCAACCTAGATCTCTTGCATGTGCAATTCACAATAGGGTTCCCGCTCCTATGAGAATCTCATGCCTTTTTCAAAATTTTAGAGATGTGGGGTACAATTCAGGATCAGGTAGATAAGTAGTCATTGTACAGGTGAAGTTTGGGTCTCCCCTTGGTCCCCATTTTGCCTGGTTTGAGCTCAGGTGCGCTTATTAATGTTATGTGCTCCCCCCTCCCCTGGCAGTTTCCAGCTACTGCCAATCACTTTCTTATAGTATTATGGTAAATGCTCGGGGTCCGTTTATGAATGAGAACATGTGGTACTCAGTTCTTTGTTTTTGTGATAAATCATTGAGTATTATAGATTCTAAAGGCATCCAAGTTGCTGCAAAGTCCATAATTTTGTTCTTCTTTATGGCAGCATAATATTCCCACATGGATAAGTACCACATTTTTAAAATCCAGTCTACTTTTGATGAGCAACACAGTTGGTTCCATGTTTTTGCTATTGTGAATAATGCTGCAATAAACATGCATATGCTGGCATCTTTTTTATAGAACTATCTGAGTTCCTCCAGGAATATTTCCAGAAGGGGTATTGCTGGGTCAATTTTGAAATTTTTTAGCTGATCTGACAGGAGGCAGAGCTCAAGCAGTAACGCAAGCAATGGGGAGTGGCTGTAAATACAGGGGAAGCTGCTCTTGCTTTCCCACTGCTCACCTCTAGCTATGCGCCCAGTTCCTAACAGGCCATGGACTGCCTGGGAGTTGGAGACCCCAGGTTTAAAGTCTGTATTTTATGTTGTGTTATGTTATGTTATGTCATGTCATGTTATTATCTCTAACTGGGCCATGTTTTCTTCCCAGCTGGAGGAGGAGAGAGCTAGAGCTTTGGGTCTGAGCAGGAGAGTGGTAAGGACCTGGGAACCACGAGGCCAAATCAGAGGACTTTGTGTGTCAAACCAGAAGTCCAGACTCTTCCTGAGGGTAAAGTGGAGTCCCCTATGATCTAGTTCCCTGGTGTTTGTTTGTTTGTTTTGGGGGGTCACATTCTAAAGTCATTTGTCTCTGATAGAAGCCTCCATACTTGAGGTCCAAGTAGAAATAGAACAGATGAACCTGGCCAGCCTCATGAGGGAGGTACAGTTTGTGCCTGGCTTCACGATTGCCCAGCTCTAGCTTTCCGTCCTTTGAGATTCTGAGCCCACTTTTGTCAATGGTCAAGAAAGAAAAAAAAGTCTAAATTTCAAAATATTGACTCAAAACTCTTTTTAGCTCTTTGAGGACTGACAGAGCACTCAGCTCATTAGACTGTGACTTGTGGTCTGTAAACTAAGACTTTTTACCCTGGACCAACTCAGCACCCCACTCTAGCGCCCTTTGGAATGGAATTCTTTCATTGCAAAGTCTCGTCTCTCTTCTCACCAGCCTCCTGGGTCAGTGTGTAAGGTTAGTAAGTGTGGACAGTCTCATGCTGAATTGTCTCCGAAGGCTCCCAGGAGGTCACAGTGCTTCCCTTGCCATAAGGTCTCCAAAGAAGGGATTTCAGAGGCACAGAGAAGAGAGACAGAACAACAACACATGAATAAGGGAACCAGCTTTATCCAAAAACAGAGCCGCCACATCCCAATAGGCCTGTAAAAATTTCAGGGGGAAAGAAAACAAGGCAGGGACAAGATAAAGCAATCTGTGAAATCATAATGCTGCACTCATCCCAGCCAGGTACATGCCCTTGAACTGGAGGTACTGCACATGGTGCCTGTTTACAAATTAGGCAGTTGGAGGTGCTGAAAAGTATTCATCTCTTTTACTACTCCCTTCAGTATGTATAATATTAGCAAAATGTCCCAATGGCTGGTAAATCATCTTTAATTCCTTTGGAACTCATCGTAGTAATGTTAACCATGATGGATTCCTGTGGTATTTAAAGAACTCGATTGTCAATTAGCTTTTATGAGATACATCACAGTCATCAGCCTCCTATCAGACCTCCTTTTCCAAAGAAGCCAGTTATTAAAATGTACAATAATTTGCTTTTATTATAATCTATCTAAAAGCCAAAGCTAGTCTCCAAAATAATTTAAAGTTTTAAGTTGCAATCTAAGAGACCTTTTCTTCAAAATGACTGCATAATATAGTGTCACCATTCTTGGTTAATTATTTTGCAGAGTGTGAATTTCAGTTAATCGTTTCTTGCAAGGACCAAATAACATAGGTGCTTCCTAATAGCCTCTCCGGGAATAACTACTGTCCTTTCAGAAGCTAATTAATCAAGCCATGCTCGTAAAAACTTAAGTAACTACCCACCAGGGTGAGTGTCCCTTGAGGCCTCCCTGCTCCTGGAAATCGCTTGCCCACTGTGTTGACCTTGGCCAAGAGAAGGGCAGTGAGTCAACTTGACTTGGCACAGCACCAACCAGGGACCTTCCGTGCCATCCAGCATGGTCATCTGCTCAGGACCGTCTGGAACTTTAAAAACTCATCATTACTCTGAGTGCCCTTCAGAGCTTAACCAAGTGCTACCTGCAGCTTGAGAAGACAAAGATAAATGAACTCCCATGGTATCATGAGGAAAAGCCCAGTTCTCTGTTTTGAATTAAATAAATCGGTGTGAGTTTAATTTAATCACCATTTGCCAAGGACTCGAGGAAAACCAAATCAGGAAAATATTGCCTCTGCTCTCAGGAATGTACAGCCCAGCAGTGCAGACAGACACATGCAAGCCAATGGTGAGGTGAGACATTTGCAACTCTGCCCTCCACAGTCCCACACGGGTATCACCAAGATGCCGCATTGAACTGCATGCAATTCATAGACTCTTGCCATTGTGTATATTTTTTTCCCCAGTAGCCTACAGATTCCTTCGAGGCAAAAACTTCATCTCTGGATCCACAGTAACTTGCACAGTGCTAGACACATATTTGGTTAATGAACAAATTAACATAAGGACAATAACAATAATAACAACTAACATTTAATGAGCATGTAGAGAGCTTATATATAAGTAGGTCGTAGGTTAGATGCTTTACAAATATCCGAGATAACCCCTCCAACAATCCCACAAGGTCTCACATAAGGGAAGTATGAAGTATTATACTTCCCATTTTACTAATAAGAAAATTGAGGCTTGGAGAGACCAAAGTAACTTGTTCAAAGTCCCACAGCTGATACGTGGCAAAGCTAACAATGGCTCTGAAGTCTGGTTGACTTACGGGTTCGTATTTTTTACCATTATGCATTACTATTTTCAACAGAAACTCCAAAAAGTTTCAAAGTTACAAAGTCACACACACACACACACACATACACACACACAAGCATGAGCCATTCCAATCTAAGGCAGGAGAGAAGGTACAAAGTATGCCATAAGATTCCAGAAGACTTCCTGGAGGTAGCGGTCCCTGAGTTGGTCTTTGAGGCACAGGAGGGCTTTCATCAGCATCCTCACCTAGAAAAAGACCATGCCGAATGCAGGGAAGGGGTAGCTAATATTGGCATGAGGTCGTAAGCCTGAGGAGTGGATGAATTGGCTACACCTTGGAGTCCAGAATCTCTGAGGCTGACCTGATAGAACTCAAATAAACATCCTCACTGTCACTGGGATGTCTCCAGCTCACCAGACCACTGACGTTCACTCAAGAGCAGTATCAGCTGAATCAATGCCCAAAATGATGTTTCCCCACTTCTCCCATGCTCTTATAAACACGCACACACGCATGTGCACGCACGTGCACAGACACACACATGCCAGGATGGTTGTGAGGCGGGGAGGGAGACAAGAGCTTCGTGAACAGCCTCTGGCCAGGAAAGATAACATTTCAGGCCTGATTTAAGGCATTCATGTATCAACAATTTTTGCTGATGGGTGCCTCACAATGAATGTCCTAGGCTTGTCTTTATCAAGCCTCCTCCAGCCATGGCACAGAATTATGAGTCAATGTTGGGAGAGGAGGAACAGACAAGGAAAGGGTTGTCAGGAAAGATGTGTAAATGGGACAGGTCCAGTGGCCGGAGCATCTGAACATCAACGCTCAGTCAATTTGTTTACATAAGCACAATCCATTCTCTTGGATGCCCCAGAAAAATATTGCTGGGGGGCTAAATTCAAAGTATATTACACGAGCCAAACACAAATAAGTAACTCGGTCATGAGGGGGATCGCCTTCTTTCCCAAAATGAACTCCTCATGGTTGAGTGGCACTCCTCCACCCCACTCCTAAGATGAGTCTGAACCGGCTCTGGAATATTTATGGAGGAGACCTTTCATTATAAAGCACCCAAGTACCAGTTACTTGAAATATATGCAAGTTTTTAAAGTCTACATTCAAGGTTTAAAACCTTTTTGCTTATGAAAAATGTCCTACCTGGCCTCTCCTTGTCTCATTTGGGAGATTAAACGGTAGCTATATAGTTGAACTGCAATTCACTTGGCTCTGAAGAAGCCATTATCATTGAAATTCAGGACCCTTGATCTAAAGTGTCTTGGAGAACTATAGTATGCTATATACTATATATTAGAGTGCAGAGTGCAGTGCAAAATTAGGCCTTATAAAGAGTTACAGGAGAAAGTCTTGTATGAAACAAAATATAGTTGTCATAACAACTGATCCGTATAGGTTATATGTCACCTAGGAAGTTACCCTTATCAAGGGAACAGCTGGAGTACAGTCCAAAGTAAAGCAAGTCGCGTATTTTCTTCTGTTATGAAAATGGATTTTTCCTCTTGAGTGAACAATGCAGGAATGCAACTGAAGCAAAGGAAGCCTCAGTCTGGGAGGGACAAGGACAATAAAAGCCAAAGAAATATTCCAGCAGGGAGAGGATCAGGACGGGAAGGACCCAAGAGAGACAAGATTTTGCAAAAGCAGAGAGCCCAATTTACAAGGTCATTTAACACCAAACAGTGACAAGAAAGATTCTAAGCCAAAGAAAAGAGAGAGAGAGAGAGAGAGAGAATAAGGACTTCATCAGAGATATTTGCCACATGAAGTTACAGTACACTGCAAAATATGCCATAAAGTTTTTAATAAGATTTTTATAAGACTCTCGTCTCATTTGCATTGCCATAACGCTGTTCAGATTTAGTCGTTAGCCAACCTACTACTCTCTCGATACTATGTGACTAAAAATGTGCCAGTCACCGCAGGACATCCGCACATTATTTAGTAGACCATCTGCAATAGAGTCACTGAAAGCACTTGTAAGGAATACTGATTTCTAAGCTCTTCCACAGACCTACCTAATCAAAATCCCTAGGGACCAGGCCTGGGAACATAACAGTCATTATTAGGTATACTAAGGCTTAGGAAGTACCACCATAATAGACAACAGAGCGAATACAAGGCGGGTACCAGCCAGCATGAAGCATGCAGTGAAATTTGGAATTTAAACAATGCTTAGGAGTCTTATGGCTGCTAAAGAACCCCAAAGACAATGACAGCTTAAAAAGTCCTTCAAGAAAACTTCCAAGATCTTGCCTTCCTCACCCAGTCACGCGTGCCTTTCATTCTGCTTGTCAACTTTCCAATGACATCTATTTTCTACTTTGGGTGCCTCCTTTCCTACAACTTAAGTTTCTTGAGAACAGGAGCAATGTCTGACTCATCTTTCTTACTCACGAATGGGTGAATGGATGATGTATGAATGGAGCTTGGAAGGAGGAGTTCTAAGAACACCGTAATTAGGAAAGTCTTCCTAGAGTGGAAACCTGTTGATGTAAAGACAGGATTTTATTTTTAAAAAATTACAAGAAGCCGGGCTCGGTGGCTCAGCCTGTAATCCTGCGCTTTGGGAGGCTGAGGTGAGTGGATTGCTGAGCCCGCGAGTTCGAGACCCACCTGGGCAACTTGGCAAGACCTCATCTCTACAATAAATCAAAAAATCAGCTGGGCATAGTAGCACATGCCTGTAATTCCGGCTACTCGGAAGGCTGAGGCAGAAGGATCGCTGGAGCCCAGCAGGTTGAGGCTGCGGTGGCCGGGAGCGGCCACTGCACTCCAGTCAGGGCGACAGAGTGAGACTCCAACTCAAAAAAAAAAAACAACAAAAAAAAGAATACAAGAAAGGGCATGAGTAGGTATGATAAAATTGCATAGGTAAAGTGACAGGCAGAGAAAGAGCATTGGATATTTTGAATTCCAAATATATTAAATGCTCAAGGCAATATTACAGTTTCAAAAACATTTCAATTTAAGAATTCCACTTAAAATTGCATTAAAAGTATAAAATACTTAGGAGTAAATTTAACAAATATGTACATGACTTCTATACTGAAAATTATAAAACATGACTAAGATAAATTAAAGAAGTCCTAAATAAATGGAGAAATATACCATCTTCATGGATTTAAAAACTAAATACTGTTAAGATGTCAAGTCTCCCCATATTGATTCATAGATTTCATACAATAAATGTCAAGTAGATTTTTTGAACATTAAAAAAGGTTATTTTGAAGCTTACGTGGAAATGAAAGGATCAAAAATAAACCCCAAAAAATGTTGAAAAAAATGTTGTAGGACCCACCCGACCTGACTTTAAGACTTGTTATAAAGCTATCATAACTAATGCTGTTTTGGTAAAAGATCAGAAAAATAGATCAATGGAACATAACTGAGAATCCAAAGATAGACCCATACAGATATGAAATCAAGTGATCTTTGACAAGATTGGCAAAGCAATTCAATGGGGAAATTTTTCATTTAACAAATTCTCACGAACAACAATATTCACATAAAGAAAAAAATCCATGAGTGCTACCCCACACCATGCAGACAAGATAATTCAAAGTAAATCTCAGGCTTAAAATGAAAATAATAACACTTCTAAGAGAAAAGATAGAGAAATATTTTCATGAACTTGGTACAGACAATGATTAGCGCCCCAAAAGCACTAATCATTAAAGGAAAAAAATCATACCTTGGACTTTATCAAAATACAAAAGTATTCTGTCATCAAAAAATTATTAAAAGAACAAATGAGCTAATTTTTATTTAGTTAGTTATTTTAATATTTTAAAGATGTGGGGTGCAAGTCAGGGCTGGGTACATAAGTGGTTATTGTTCAGGTGAAGTCTGGGCCTCCCTTTGGTCCCTGCTTCACCTTGTTTGGGATCAGATACCCTTATTGATGCTATGTGTCCTCACCCCCCGTCCCCACCAAGGAGGGTCCCGCTACTGCCAATCCCTTTCTTGTAGTATTATGGTAAATGTTCAGGGTCCACTTATGAGTGAGAACATGTGGTACTCAGTTCTTTGTTTCTGTGATAAATCTCTGAGCATGATAGACTCTAAGTCTATCCAGGTTGCTGCATAGTCTATAATTTTGTCCTTCTTTATGGCTAAATTAGCTAATTTTTTAAAAAAGCAAAACATATGAACAGATATGTCATAAATGAAGACGAATGTGTAAAAATTCTCAACATTATTAGTCACCAGGGAACTAAAAATTAAAACCATGAAATGCCATGCCACACCCACTAGAATGGCCAAAATAAGAGAAAGACTGACAGCTCAAATGCTGGAGAGGACATGGAGCCACCAGAACCCTCACATATTGCTAGTGAAAGTATAAAAATACAGTTATTTTGAAAACACATTTTGAGGGTTTCTTAACCTTTTGAGAAAGTTAAACATACATGTATAAACCAGAAAATCCACACCAAGGTGTTTATCTGAGAAACAAAAATATATGTTCACAAAAGTCCTTATAAGCCAATGTTTATTCATAATTATCCAAAAATGTCAACAGCTAGATGTACACCAGAAGAAGAATGGATAACAGTGGTAAATTCATATCATGAACCACTCCTTGGCAAGAAAAAGAAAAAACCTACTAATGCTTTTCATCAACATGGGTAAACCTCAGAATTATGTCAAGTGAAAGAAGCCAGATACACACACACACAAATACATACTGTATCATTCTATTTATATGAAGTTCTAGAATTGGCAAAACTATTGACAATAACATAAGCCACATGAGTGATTTCCTTAGATGTACTGGAAAGGGGAACAAGAGAGCTTTCTGGGGTAACAGTTTACCCCAGAATGTTCTGTATCTTAAAATGGGTATGGGCTGCATGAGTGCAGGCATTTGTCAAAATAGTTTACACTGTGCATTTAAGATCTAATTATTTCATTGTTTATGAATTGCATTTCAATTCTTTAAGTCCAAAAAGTTTTAGATTTTTGGAACTAGATAGGAGGAGGGAGGAAAGATGGCAACGGAACTGGTCAGAGTGTGAGACTCTCTGCAGAAGCGAATGTCCACAAAGAATGTCTGCATGAGAGGGTGTGTGCTGGTGGGTGAGTGAAAGTCCATCTGAGGGGAGACTCAGGTTCAAGCACCCAGGGGCTCCTCCAGAGGTGACTGCAATCCACCACTGCCCTGTGATTGGAGCCCCCTAGCACACAGGATTGTCTGCTGTTCTCTGGGGTCTCTGGGGAGGAGACCCCATGCCAGTACCTGTGGCAGCAGACTGGGTGCTAACAGCAGGAAATGTGGAGAAGGCCAAGCGAGGAAATCATACTGAGCCCTGCCACCAGTGAGGAGATGCCAACCACTGCCATTTTCTCTGTCCTGGGACCAGGAAGAGACCTGCATTGCCCCGCCCAGCTCTGTCCAACCTCCAACCTGAGACCCAACGGTGATCTTCACACTCCACTGAGATCAACCTTCCAACCTGGAGAGACAGATGCCCCACCCCCAGCCTCAACCAGGAAGACATGTCTGATCTGAGTGGGAGACTTGGCTGCAGCAGATTCCAACTAGGGTGAGTCTGGATCTGATTCACTGTCCTCTCACAGTCGTTCATGGGGCATCCAACCCACACTGAGAGAAACTCAACTGGCCTGTGCTGAGCTGAGAGCAAATGGGTTGGACTGGAGACCAGAGCCACTCCCTAACGCTGTGGCAGCCAAAAGCAGCAGTAGCCAAAAGTGGTGGCAGTGCTTGGGAAAGGAACCTGACATCCCAGAAACGACCACAGAGGGAGCTCTTTTTTATTTTTCTCCCTCTTCCTTTCTGTTTTTGTTTATGTTTTCATACTTGCTTTGTTTTTGTTATTTTATTGCTGTTTTTTTAATTTTCTGTTTGTGTATGTGTATTTTTGAGGGTGAGTACATCCACAGGGGTTTTTGTTCATTTGTATGTTTTTTGGTTTGTTTTTTCTGTTTGTTTCTTTGTTTATTCATTAGTTGGTAGGCCTGTCTGTTTTCCCTCTTCTTCTTCTGTCTCTTCACCTTCCTTTCGTCTCCCTCCTCCCTTTTTCCTTTCTTTTCCTTTTTCTTTTCTCATTTTGCTTTCAGGGGGCAAAGATATACCTCTACTGCATGGACAGATTGTAAGGTGGTGGGAAGTGGGTTCCAGGGACCCCACACAGCAGTCAGTGGATACCGGGATTACAGATAGCTACTGAACCACAGCTCCTCCCTTAATCGAATCTCAAAAATACAAAAAGCACAGCTCCTCAATCCCAGTCGAGCTTCAAAATTGAACAAACCCAGAGGATGTGCATAAGGAAGACTATGGAATTGAGCAAACAGAAGTGAAACTATCCTCCCTATCACTGAACAACAGAATTAGACAAGGGGGGAAAAGGTGGGAGGTAAACCTTCACAAATGAAGAATCAATGGAAGAACACAGGTCCCATACAGACCCCTGCCTAAGAAGACAGAAACTGAGAATACAGACATCAAAACTCAAACAATGAAGAGCCCCAAGAATGACTGGCCCCAAACCACAAACCCAGATATCAAGATATTAATACAGAGAAAAAATAGAAATGAAGAGAGTCAAGAGGAAAGAATAAAGGAGTTAATAACTGAGATGATGGCAATAAAGAATACAGTGAATGAAACAAATAACAAACTGATAAGCATGGAAAGCAGAATTAACCAAGCAGACAAAAGAATCCCATAGCTTGAGGACCAAAATATGGAACTAACACAAAACTGTTAAAAATATGGAAAAGAAGCTTAAATAACAGAACAAAGCCTCCAAGAGATAAATGATTAGATCAAGAGGCCAAACCTAAAATTAATTAGAATCCCTGAAGCAGATAGAAAGGCAGACATCACCCATCACAAACATTCCATGAAATCAGCCAAGAAAACTTCCCTCATCTCATCAGAGATGTGACCATTAAAACACGAGAGATTCAGAGAACCCCTGCAAGACAACAAATGAGAAGACTAACTCCTAGACACATAGTAATTCGCTTAAACAAAGAAGGAATAAAAGAAAAAATCCTAAAGGCTGCAAGAGAGAAAGGTCAGACTACTCACTGGAGAAGACCAATTAGAATAGCAGCAGACTTATCTACAGAAACAGTACAGGCTAGAAGAGACTGGAGCCCAATTTTCAAATCTTGAAAGATAAACAATTTCAACCAAGAATTTTCTACCCAGCTAAACTAAGCTTCTTCAGCAATGGAAAATTAAAATCCTTTCCAGACATTCAATCCCTGAGAGTTTACACTGCCTCCAGATCAGTTCTACAAGAAACACTTAAGAAAGTATTTTAAAAAGAACAACTATGCCTTTCCCAAGAATGCAGGAAAAAGATTGAAAACACACATTAATCAACCCAAAAATCAAAAGAAAGTCAACAAGAAAATAAACAAGCAAACAACAAACTCTATAAGAACTTCATGACAGGGTTAAACTCTCACATCTCAATAATTAGCCTGAATGTGAATGGACTAAATGCACCACTGAAAAGACATAGAATGGCAAACTGTATAAAAAATCATGATGCAACAATATGTTGCCTCTAGAAGACCCATCTCACCAGAAAGGACATTCACAGATTCAAAGTAAGAGAATAAAAGACTAATTTTCTAGTGAATGAAACACAAAGGAAAGCAGGAGTTGCAAACTTAATATCAGATAAAATATCCTTTATGCTAGTAAAAATTTTAAAAGATACAGAAGCTCACTACATAATGATAAAAGTTTCAATCCATCAACAAGAAATATTCATCCTAGACATATATGCACCTAACAGAGGAGCACCAATTTTCATAAAGCTGCTTCTAGGTAAACTAAAAAAAGATGTTGACTCTAATACTATCATATCTGGGAACTTAAATATCCTACTAACAACCATAGACAGATCATCAAGGCAAAAAATCAGCAAGGAGATCTGGAACCTCACTTTACAATTAACCAAATGGACTCAATAGATACTTACAGAATATTCCACCCGATAACCACAGATAATACATTCTACTCATCGCCACATGGAATGTACACTAAGATCGACCACATCCTTGGCCATAAATAAAGCATAAACAAATTTCATAAGATTGAAATAAAGCCGTGAACCTTCTCAGATGACAGTGGAATAAAAATAAGATAAATACCAACAAAGTTTCCAAAAAACCCACAAAGACATAGACACTAAACAACATGATGCTGAACAACTCCTGGGTCAGCATGGAAATCAAAACAGAGTTTAAAATATTCTTGGAAATAAATGAAAATGAAAAAATATCTTACCAAAATCTCTGGAAAGCCATGAAAGAAGTACTAAGAGAGGAATTCATATCTTGACAAACATACATAAAAAAGTGGAAAAATCACAAGTTAACAGCTTAACAAATTATCCAAGATAGCTGGAAAAACAAGACCACCAAAACCCTAACTTCAGCAGAAGAATCCAGATCACCAAAATAAAAGCTCAAATATGGGACACAGTAGACAAAAATGTAATTGAAAAAATCAATGAAACAAAAAACTGGTTCTTTGAAAGGATAAACAAGACTGATGAACCCCTAGCTAGACTGACCAAGAAAAAGAGAGAAAAGCCCAATAGACACAATCAGATGTGCAAAAGATCAAGTAACAACTGACCCCAAAGAAACACAAAAGGTTATCAGAAATTACTATATACACTTGTGTGGAAACAAACTCGATAAAGTAAATGAAATGGAGGACTTTCTGACATCACACAACCTCCCAAGATTGAAAAAGGAAAAAATTGAGACCCTAAATAGATCAATAACAACCCAGAAAAGTGACTGTCAAAAGAAAACTACCTACAAGCAAAAGCCCTGGACCAGATGACTTTCCAGCAAAAGTCTACAAAACATACAAGGAGGAGCTGATACCAATCCTATTGCAAGTATTCCAGGCAATCGAGAAAGATGGAACTCTCCCTAAATCATTTTATGAAGCTAACATCACATTGATAACCAAACCGGGTAAAGATCCAACAAAGAAAGAGAACTACAAGCCAATATCACTGATGAACATAGATGCAAAAATTCTCAATAAGATTCCAGCAAACCAGATCTCACAACACATCTCAAAAATCATCCACCATGACCAAGTAGGCTTCATTCCTGGGATTCAGGGCTGGTTCAACATCTGCAAGACCATAAATGTAATTAAGTACATCAACAAATGTAAAAACAAGAACCACATGATTATATCATTAGATGCAGAAAATCTTCAATAAAATCTAGCATCCCTTCTTGATTAAAAACACTTGAACACCTAGACATAGATGGAGCATACCTCAAAACAGTATGAGCCATCTATGAGAAACCCACAGTCAACATACCGCTGAACAGACAAATTGGAACCATTTCCCCTGAAAACTGGAACATGACAAGGCTACCCACTCTCATGCCTCCTGTTCAACATAGTGTTGGAAGTCCTAGCTAGAGCAATCAAACAAGAGAAGGAAATCAGGGGTATCCAAATAGGAAAAGAGGAAATTAAGTTATCCCTCTTTGGAGACGACATGATCCTATACCTTGAAAACCCAAGTGAATCTGTCAAAAACCTCCTTGCATTGATAAAGTCCCAGGGTATAAAATAAACATGCAAAAGACAGTCAGTCACATTCCTATACACCAATAATAAACAAACAGAAACCCAAATAAAAAGCACAATCCCATTCACAATAGCCACACAGAAAAATGAAATACCTTGGCATCTTTCTAACTGGAGAAGTGAAAAACCTTTACAACAAAACACTGCTCAAAAAAATCAAAGATGAGCCGGGCCCGGCGGCTCAGCCTGTAATCCCGCGCCTTAGGAGGCTGAGGTGAGTGGATTGCCTGAGCCCGTGAGTTCAAGACCCGCCTGGGCACTTGGCGACCTCATCTCTACAATAAATCAAAAAATTAGCCGGGCGTGGTAGCACACGCCTGTAGTTCCAGCTACTTGGAAGGCTGAGGCGGAAGGATCGTTGGAGCCCAGCAGGTCGAGGCTGTGGTGGCTGGGACCGGCCACTGCACTCCAGTCTGGTTGATGGAGTGAGACTCCAACTCAAAAAAAAAAAAAAAAAATCAAAGATGACACAAACAAATGGAAAAATATTCCATGCTCATGGATTGGAAGAATCAACATTGTTAAGATGTCCGTCCTCCCCAAAGCAATCTACAGATTTAACACATTAAATTACCAGCAGCATTCTTCTCAGACCTGGAAACAATACAGGAATTCATATGGAAACATAAACAACCATGAATAGCCAAAACAATCCTAGAGAGAAAAAAAAAAAAGTGAGAGGCATCACGCTATCAGACTTTAACCTTTGTTATAAAGCTACAATAATAACAGTCTAGCATTGGTACAAGAACGAGCATATAGACCAATGGAACAGGATAGAGATTCCAGAAGCAAAACCTCAACTTCTCAATCAATTCATCTTTGACAAAGCCTCCAACATCAACCACTGGAGAGAGGAGAACCTATTTAGTAAATGGCACTGGGAAAACTGGCTGACCACATGCAGAAGAACTAATCAGGACCCTTAGCTATCACTATACACAAAAATCAACTCTACATGAATCAAAGGCCTAAATGTAAAACCTCAAATTGTAAGAAGCTTAGAAAATGCAGGAGACACCCTTATGGAAATTCAAACTGGCAATCAATTCCTGATCAAAACACCAAATGCCCATGCCATAAGAGATAAGATAGACAAGATAGACAACAAATTGAAAAGCTTCTGCAAAGCAAAAGAAAAAGCCATCAAGAGAGTGGAGAGACAGCCCACATAATGGGAAAAAATATTTGTCCACTGCCCATCTGACAAAGGCCTAACATCTAGGATCTACAAGGAACTCAAATGTGCCAAAAAGAAAAAAATAAACAGCCCTATTACAAAATGGGCAAAAGATATGTATAGATACTTCTCAAAAGAAGACATACAAGCAGCCGACAGACACATGAAAAAATGCTCAGCCTCACTAATCATCAAAGAAATGCAAATTAAAACCACACTGAGATACCACCTATCTCCAGTCAGGATGGCCACCATCAATAACTCAAAAACCTACAGATGCTGGAGAGGATGCAGGGAAAAGGGAACACTTCTCCACTTTGGTGGGAGTGTAAACTAGTACAACCTCTGTGGAACACAGTTTGGCGATTCCTAAAAGATCTACAAATCAGCTTCCATACAATCCCACAATCCCCCTTCTGGAAATATACCCAGAGAACTCAAATCACTCTATGAAAAAGGTTCCTGCACATGCATATTTATTGCAGCATTATTCACAACAGCAAAAACATGGAACCTACCATGCTACCCATGAAAAGAAGACTAGTGAAAAAAATGTGGTACATATACATGATGGAATATTACAGTCATAAAGGAGGACAAAACTATAGACTTTGCAGCAACTTGAGTGGACTTAGAGTCTATAATACTCAGTGATCTATCACAGAAACAAAGAACTGAGGCCACATGTTCTTACTCATAAGCGAACCCTGAACAATTATCATACTACTATCAGAAAGGGATTGGCAGTAGTGGGAAGCTGCCAGGTGAGGGAGAGGGGGAACACCTCATCAGTAAGGGTACCTGATCTCAAACCAGGTGAAGCGGGGACCGAAGTAAGGCCCCAACTTTACCTACACAATGACCGCTTGTATACCTAACCCTGAATTGAACCCCACAACTTTAAAATAAAATAAATAAATAAGAAACACAAAAAAAAAGAACTAGATTGGCTGTGCTGAGGCGACAACCCCTAACTAAACCTAGCTTAATACAACTATTTATTTCTTCCTCAAAGTACTGCGAGACAGGGAGGTCCAGTCTCCTTCAGTGTTGTGTCTCTGCATCACATCACAATCCCCTCACCTCTTGACGGAGGAAGAGTCTTGCAGATCTGCAGAGGCTTTAAACTGCCTCTGCCCAGATATGACTTAAGTCACTTCCTCTCACATCCTGTTGGCCAGGATCAGTCACATGACTTTCACTAAATGCAAAGGGTTGGAGAGTGTAAACTTCCATCTGCCCACAGAATAAAGAATAATCAGATGTTGGTGAACACCAGAAACGTCTGCCACAGTACCCATCTTCAGGTCCTTCCATGTAAGCAAAAAATAAAATAAAATCTAACTTTCCATAAAGCTGATTATTACAATTTTACCCATGTTCAGACATGGTTTTAGTACATGACATGCCCTTCTTTCTTCAAAAGAAGGTTCATTCTCCTTCTTTAAATATGACTTAGCTAATACATCCTGGTAAGCAGAAGTAAGGAATTCTGTAAATGTACCTTGGAAAAAAGCAAATGTGTAAAATTAACTAAAGAAGTCAGAGCAGATGCACATCCAAGTTTAGTGGGAAGGAGACACGTGGATTGCTGAGGTAACTATGAGGGACACAGAGTGACAAGTGACTGACAGGCCAATCTTGTTCAAAATAAATTATAATTTGGGACAATGGCCATGCTGGACTCATGCTGCTGTGGAGAAACTAGGAAGAAAGAAGGAGGTATTTATCTGGTCCAGAGTGACATTTTGCTGCTTGTCAAACATCTTTATATTCATATTTATATTTCTGATATTGCAGGTGCCCTGGAGAAAGGCCGACTGCAGCACGTGCAGAAAAAAAAGAACGAACAACAAAGCCTGTTTTGCGATTACCTTTTCTGCTTGAAATTTTCTTGAAAGCTCTTCAACACTACAACAATTAGAAGGAAAAAAAATATGTTTTGCAGGTCAAATAGGTGAAATGTCAGGGACTTTATTTAGAAAATATCTGGAGGACACTGCTGATTAATTTTAGCTAAAACTTGAAAAGAAATAAGCAGGCATATTTACTAAACCAACATGTGAAATCTTCTGATCATGTAAGCACCTTTAAAGTTCAGTTATACCAGAAACAGTCAGAAACTAGATTGCGTAACTGTTCCCATAAATTGTTCAAAGGTTACCTCTCGTCCAGTAGACAGGGACTGAGGTTGCATAATCACCAAAGTCCAGCTCAGAGAAGGAACACACAGAATATTAATATCCCTAAAGAATTTCCATCCACTGTGTGAGAGAGAAGTAGCTTGATTGCAGGATGGGTTAAGAATGTGTAGCACACAAACATATCATCAATGTTGTTGATCTAGTGCCTGCCGCCACTTATTCCAGAAAATTGCAGGAGAATGATTGCAGGGTGCCAAAGAAAGGCTGTCAGCTGTAAGCCAGGTGATTGACGTGGCTTGCTTAAGCGTATTCAACCAAAAACAGTTTGGGGTGGCCTGACCTACCTTTTCGTCCTTTGGTGCCATAATTGACACCCGCCATTTAGGCCCCTGGCTGATGTGCTGTTTGGGAGCATTTCTGTTCAAGCCAACTCTACTTTACTTAAGGGAAAAGAGAATTACATGATCCTCATGCCTGAAAAGCACAGGCGCAGAGGTTCAGGAACAGCTGCATCTGAGACTTCAGACGATGTGTACCCCACCTCTCTCCAAACGTACAGTTTTTCTTTTTGTTATCTGTGATATCAAGACATAGTTTTAACTCTGATAGGAGTTTCTTTTCCAATAGATTCTGCTCACGTTCTCTGACTCACACTCATTTTAGACCAATATCTCCATCTTGGTATCGTGAAACAATTACTGTGGTCAACAGTTGTAAGTGTATCCCTTGGTTAGCTTTGACTCGCATGACAATGTTGACTACTAAGATTTGGTCCTCTAACTGGCCAAGCCAGAATCACATGCTCAGCCTCTGAACTGAGTGGAGTCCTACCTGAGTCGCATGATCTAAGAGCGTGTGGAAAGAAATGGTTTCACAAAGGGAAAAAAGAGACTCTGGACCGACCAAAAAAAAAAAAAGACATCCACTATAACCGACACTAATAGTATACTTTAATATTATATAATGAAACCACTTTCAAATAAATTAAGGGTAGGATTCATGCATTATTTATAACATTGTAGAATTCTGATGGTTGGAAAGAACATCAGAGGTCATAAAATCATTTTCCGATTCTGCTAAGTTGTAGCCAAATCTTAACTTGGTAAATAGAGTGGAAGAGAGAATGTGGCGTCAGTGGTAGACCTTTAAACGTCCGAGGGTTGAAATCATATTAATCGAGTGAATTAAAGGAGGAAGGAAAATATTTACAGAGTTTAGTAGTTTAATTAGAGAAACTCCTCTTACTCTCCTAACACTTATAAACATGTATTTGGACAGATCAGTTCCAGCTTAAGTAATGGCTCTGTAGCCTATATCTGACTAACCCTCCTACCAATAACAAATAAAAAGTCTAGATAAAACATTTTTTTAGAAGCTGTTGAAAGGCATTAGAAAACAGCAAAAATTCGGGATAAGCTGGAGGAGACCTAACCCTCAAAAAGAAGGAAGCGAAAAGTAGACTAGGTGGAACTGACATTACCTATTTTTCTCAAGGGTCCCACCAAGTTTGCAGAACGCAGGCAGAAAGTGGCAGTGTTAACGGGTTGAAGAGTTTGGGGCCGCCAGAACACAGCTGAGAACTGAGGGAGGAATCCCCAGAATGAGGAAGCCGCAAATTGTGGATCCCTCAATAGCTGTGTACCACTGCCTTCAAAACCTTGAAAGATTCTTGAATGCCATGTGTTTATGGCAGTGCTCCCAGGAGCTGAGCAGAAGCTCGGCAGTTACCGGTGCTTGGAAAACACAGTCTGACCTCCAAACCTCACCAATTTAGAGGAGTCTGTTCGAGACTTTGGGCTAGCCACTGAAACCTCAGGAGGGCCACACCTTGAAAATAAGTACGATACTAGTTTTAAGCACCATGCCCTGGTAATAAGAAAAAAGCTAAAATAGACATGCTCCAAATAAACCTAAAACCAAGCTCCACAAGAGCAAGATTACTTCCCAGTACCTTAATTGCCTATTATAATAAAGATCAACAGTTCTCAGAAGATAACAGAATCTTAGGGTCTCTACAACTTATCATCCATAATGTTCAACATACAATTAAAAAATTACTAGACGTGTAAAAAAGCAAAAAAAAGTGATGATAAAAAAAATCAGTAGAAGAAGACCTATGGATAAACCAGATATTGAAATTAGCAAAGGTTTTTAAATAGCTCCTACAAATATATTAATATTTACAGGAAAATGCAGATCTTATGGGTAAATAAATGGTGTATTTCAGGAGAGATACAAAAACACTAAAAATTGAGATATTAGCGCTTAAACATGCAATAACTGAAATGGAAAATTCAATTGGCTAGTGCTATAGACAGAAAGTTTATGTCCCCCTAACTTTATATGTTAAAATCTAATTCCCAAGGTGATGGTATTTGGAAATAGGGACTTTGAGAGGTAATTAGTTCAGAAAGGCAGAGCCTTCGTGAGCAGACTTAGTACCCTTATAAAAAAGATTCCAAAAATCGTGCTTCCCTTTCTGCCAGGTGAGTACACAGTGAAAAGACGGCCATCTATGACCTGGGAGGCGGACTGTCATCGGATCCCTAATCTGCCAGCACTTTGATCTTGAACTTCCCAGCCTCCCAAACTGTGAGAAATAGATTTCTGTTTTTTATAAGTCACCCAGTCTATGGCATTTTGTTATAGCAGCCTGAAAGGACTATGACAGATAGACTTAACAGCCAACTGAACAAAGAAGAAGAAAAAAAATTAGTAAACTTAAAGACAAACCAATAGAAATTATCTAAACTAAAACCCAGAGAAAAAGAAAGGACTGTAAAAAAAAATAGTCTCCGTAAGCTGTGAGACAATTTAAGTGGTCTAACATGTGTGATTTGGAGCCTATGAAGGCAAGGAGAGGAAAAGGAAAGGCATTATTTGTTAGAATAATAGCTGAATTTTTTTAATAATTAAAAAAACAACAGTTTCTAGAACCAGAAAATTTTTTAAAACTTAAGAATAACAATGATAAGGAAAACCACATTTTGATACATTGTATTCAAACTGTTACAAATTCAAAATAAAGAGGAATGCTTCAAACCAGCCCAGGCTTGCGGTGGGGACATATAATTTGTACAAGGAAACAATAAGAATAACAGCTAACTTCTCATCAGAAATAATGGAGACCAGAGGACATCTGAAACAATATGTTTAAGGAATGAAAGGAAAAAAGTGTCAACAGCAAATTCTCTGTCTAAGGAAAATATATTTCACAAATGAAGGTAAAAGAAAGACATTTGCTGCTAAATGGAAGGGGAGAAAAATTGTCATCGGTAGGCAATAAATGCCGGAGAGAAATCATACCAGATGGGAATTCAGATCTACAGGAAGAAATTACAAGCACTGAAAATAATAAACATGTGGGTAAATACATAATTATGTTTTCTTTTTACAATTTATTGCAAAAAACATATGAACATGTGATTTGACAGTGTCTCTTAAGATATTTATCTGCCCATGAATTAAGCTTGTAAATTGTTATGGCTATGTAACATTGCTTGGATCCATATCTTGTGTTGACAGGGGTACAAACTCTTTGGAAATCTGTGCGCATCTCTCTCTTCCTGAGGGAATAAAAGTTGTTTGAGTATGCGCTGAGTACTAAGGGATACCACAACTCCTCAAGGACATCTTGATATAAGCAAGGACTAAAAGATAGCATATAGCGTGAGGAGCTGGCTCAAGTCAACAATCTCATCACACCCATGATAACTCCATGACCCAAGGGCCTGGAAACAGAAGAATTCCCAGGGATCGAGTCAGAAAGCTTTCCTCAAGGGTTTCTAGTGTGGATGGTACAGGGCTATTCATTCAACGTTCCACACACATTTACTGAATATCTACTATGTGGCGGGCATTGTGGTAAGTACTCTATGAGGTGAAAGCATAAAGCAGTCATAATTCTGTCTCATAGTATTGCAGAGAGGATACGGCCACAAGTGAATCTGAGGAAGTAATCATATTAACATTCACAGAAATAAAAATTATAGCAATAGCTAACATGAAGTGAACACTTATTATAAGCCAGGCACTGTGTTAAGTGCTCTATAAGTATTAACTCAATTAACATTCACAATAACCTCCTGAGAGGAACAATGACAATCCCCATTTTCACAAAGGAGGAAACATGCTCTTGAAGTCATACCAGGTGCAAAATGGCAGAGCTGGAATTTGAACATAGCTGCTTGACTCTGAGGCCCCGTTGCTGATGACTACTATAGGGGCCTCAAAGGAGGAATAGATGGAGCACGGTAGGATCTAAGGATGGAGACTGCTTCTTCCCGGGACAGTCATACAAGCCTCTTTGGAGAAGAAGCCTATGAGTGGGCCTTGATGATAGAATGCGGTCCTGTGCAGACTGGCATCCTGTGAAGAAGACCTCAGGAGTGTCAGGGCACAGAGGACCAAGTGTCGTGGTCAGTAAGTGCCACCAGGCATGAGGGTGTGCTGAGCTCAGTCTGCATGCCATAGAGTCTCAGGATTGGATCAGACATGATCCCAAAAGAGACCCCAGCCCAGTAGTTCACATGAAAATCAGAATGTAAGCAGAATTAATCTTTTGCCTTGACTAGAGCCACTAGAATAAAAATGTGACAGAAATTTTCTTCCCAGAAAACATTCCTGTTTCTTCCTATGTCATCACAGACTCCTCTCATGTTGAGCCATGATATTTCTTTTATTTTTTCACCTTTAAATTTTTTCTTTCAAAATTGTGTGGTACAATTCAGGGTTAGATATATAAATATTCATTGTGCAGTTACCCTTGTTGATGAGGTATGTCCCCCCCTTCCCCAGACAGTTTCCCACTACTGCCAATCCTGCCTCCCCACCGCCCCATGCCCCCCCGAATCCCATTCACAAGAGTCACAAAAAAATGGAATGCCTTGGCATCTTCTTAACCAGAGACGTGAAAGACCTTTACAATGAAAACTACAAAACACTGCTCAAAGAAATCAAAGTTGACACAAACAAGTGGAAAAATATTCCATGCTCACGAATTGGAAGAATCAACATTGTTAAGATGTCCATTCTACCTAAGGCAATCTACAGATTTAATGCAATACCCATCAAATTACCAGCTACCTTCTTCTCCAACCTAGAAACAACAATACAGGAATTCATATGGAAACAGAAACGACCATAAATAGCCAAAACAATCCTCAGCAAAAAAAACAAAACAAAACAAAAAAATCAAAACAAAGCAGGAGGTATCACACTCCCAGACTTTAAACTTTATTGTAAAGCTGCAATAATCAAAACAGCCTGGTATTGGTACAAGAACAGGCATATAGGCCAATGGAATAGCATCGAGATTCCAGAAGCAAAACCTCAATTTCTCAACCAACTCATCTTCGACAAAGCCTCCACCACCTA
>CAUYQG010180665.1:0-27011 GCA_963574415.1 Tarsius wallacei | reverse complement strand
AACACAATACTCATTAAATTACCAACATCATTCTTCTAAGACATGGAAATGACAATACAGAAATTCATATGATAACATAAATGGTCACAAATAGCCAAAACAATCCTTAGCAAAAGAAACAAAGGGGAAGGCATCACACTTCCAGACTAAAAGCTCTACTATAAAGCTACAATAATCAAAACAGCCTGGTATTGGTATAAGAACAGGCATATAGACCAGTGGAACAGGGTAGAGGTTCTGGAAGCAAAACCTCAATTTCTCAACCAATTTATCTTTGACAAAGCCTCTACCTACAACCCTTGGAGAGAGGAGAACCTATTCAGTAAATGATGCTGGGTAAACTGACCACATGCAGGAGACTGAAATAGGACCTCTACCTATCACCATACACAAAAATAAACTCTAAATGAATCAGAGACCTAAATGTAAAACCTCAAACTCTAAGAATCCTAAAAGAAAACATAGGAGACACCATTACGAAAATTGGAATAGGCAACCAATTCCTGATCAACTCTCCAAAAATGAATGCCACAGAATATAAGATAGATAAATGGGATCTCATCAAACTGAAAAGTTTCTGCAAAGCAAAAGAAACCATCAAGAGGGTGAGGAGAGAGCCCACAGACTGGGAAAAAAATATTTTCCAACTATATATCTGGCAAAAGTCTAACATCCATGATCTACCAGTAACTCAAAAGTGCTGAAAAGAAAATAAAACCATTAAAAATGGGCAAAATATATGAATAGACACATCTCAGAAGAAGACATACGATCAGCCAACAGACACATAAAAAATACTCAGCCTCACTAATCATCTAAGAAATGCAAATTAAAACCACACTGAGATGCCACCTAACTCCTGTCAGGTTGACCATCACCAATAACTCAAAAAACAGTAGATGCTGGAGAGGATGCAGAGAAAAGGGAATATTTCTACAATGTTGGTGGAAGTGTAAACTAGTATATCCTCTATGGAAAATAGCATGGCAATTTCTAAAAAAGATCTTAAAAGTGACCTTCCATACAACCCAGCAGTCCCCCTTCTGGGAATATACCTGGAGGAACTCAAATCACTCTACAAAAAAGATACCTGCACACACATATTTATCGCAGCAATATTCACAATAGCAAAAATGTGGAACCAACCATGCTGCCCTTCGAGAGTGAACTGGATAAAGAAAATGTGTTACATTTACACAATGGAATGTTATGCAGCCATAAAGAAAAACAAAATCATGAACTTTGCAGCAACTTGGATAGAATTAGAATCTATAATACTCAGTGAATTATCACAGAAACAAAGATCTGAGTACTGCATATACTCTCTCATAGCGGGCCCTGAATATTTATCATAATACTATAAAAAAGTGATTGGCAGACACTGCCAGGGGAGGAAGGAGGGGCACATAACATCAATAAGGGTAACCAAACTTTACCTGTACGATGACCACTTATGTACCTAACCCTGAATTGTATCCCACATCTTTAAAATAAAAAATAAAAATAAAAGGCCTAGAAGGAGTGGCCAAAAAGGTAAAAGAGAAACCGTAGTACAGTATGTCACAGAGAGAGAAGAGAGCTCCAAGACTTGGAGAAAATCAGTGTGTCATTTTAACTTGACAATCACTCCAATTTTCTTGCACTCTTTCCATTAATGCCCAAATGGTGGGGGAATGATATACTGCTATGTTCCTTTAGGTTGGTTCCACTCATTTATTGATTTGAAGCCTTTAATCTATAAACTACATATAGGATTCTAGTTCTAACCTTGGCAAGTTCACACCTATATATTTATAATGTAGTTAGGGTGAACCTGTTGTTTGCCAAATAATGGTACAAAGTTATATAAGATAGTATTCATTCTTGATTCTTGCCATTATAAAGTGAGCATCCTGCTTACTGAGTATGATGAGGATAACAATTAAACATTCATGATGAGTTAAGTAACATGCTAAGTACTTTGTATGTGTTTTCCCACTGATGCTACAAGAGTGTGTTCTATTATTATCCCCATTTTACTAAAGATAAAATGGAAGCATCAAAAAATGAAACAATATTTAATTGCTATGATATGCTGGAAACAGGTAAAATTCATCGAATTATTTTCTGCTTTATATCCCTTCCAATTGTTTATAACATCTGTCATGTCTTTTAAATATTATGTTCCATAGAAGAGTTATTCCCAGGCTATTCAATCGTTCCTTTTATGACAAAGTTTTCAGACCTTTTGTTTCCTGGATACATTTGTTAGAATATGCTACATGTGGACAATTACCTCTTTTAAAAACAGTTTTAGATACAGTTTTTCAAACAATAGGTTAATCAGCTCTCTTATTGTAAAACTTCAGTTCTACTGACATTACATTTAGCTTTTTAGCAGTTACTGTTGAGAGATTTATGTAAAACTCATAAAAACCTCTAGATCTTTTCATATGAAGCTCATTTATGCCATCTTGTCCTTGGATATAATTAATTTTGAGGTCATTATTTCTTTAGGTCCAGGAGATATAATAAAATGACACTGAAAGTGTAGATCTAAGAGGGATTTTTTTTTTTAAACATAAGGCTGTTACCATTGTGCCTAGAATGTAAGGACTCAATGAATGTTAGCTTCTCTTACTATTAGTTTTCTGTTCTAGAGATGAGAAAACTGAATTCAGCTTTCTCACTTTCAACAGGTGACTTTATGCCTTATAACCCAATATATGGGCTATAATATCTCTGGTTTTCTCACTCTGAACATAATTAAAACCACCCTGGTTGAACCTCTGCTTATTTCTAACTTAAGCCCCTCAGACACCTTTTGTGTGTGTGTGTGTGTGTGTGTGGCTCTTCCACCCTGTCCCATTCTTTCTTGTTTATTTGCCCTCTCTCTATGATGTAAAGTATCCTTTTCTAATGAGTCCATTTAAACATCCGTCAGTACTAAATACTTTCTTTAGAGCCTCTATTTCTTTCTTGCGTATCGGAATTATCTGGCTATATTAACAGAATTTAATTCTACACATTTCTACAAAAAGCCACCCCCCTTTTTTAACAGCACTGTCTAAAGACATTATTTATATATTTGGTCTAAAATTTCTTCAATCTGTGCTCCGAAATTTGGAATTTATGGCCTTGTCAGTGATTCCTTTCTGGATGATATAAATTCAGAAGGGAAACATACTTTTCTCCTGTATTTTGGTAAATACAAGCAAGTTGTTTTAATGTCTTGAAATAATCCTTTTTCTGAGAGATGCAAAATAAACCTCACAAGAAGCAGCCCCAATAACAGCTTTCTCCTTGTTACATCTTGATTCTGTCAGCTGGGTGATCTGTAAAGGGCCAATATCTGTCCTCTGTCTAGCTGGACAGCCTATAATACACTACCACAAGAATAACACTTTGCCTTGTCCTTTTATCACTGAATGTTTCTCTGCTTTTTTTCCACCTATAGATTCTTGGATCTTTTACAGGCATTTATCTTCTTGACAAGCAGGATTATTCCACACTTACTTTCAGATTGGTTTCTTTTGCACCAAGAAAATCCTTCTATTGCCATAAAAATCTATTACTCGGATGATGTGTATTTTTCAAATGGAAGGAGGAGAAACAATATATAGCTGTATTCAAGCACATCTTTAAATCTGTTGAAGGACAAGATGACAATATCTTATGTTTTTTACAGAAAAAAAAAATCCTCACAACTTATTTCTAACCATGTCACCCAAACAGAACTGTTTATGTTGATGATATAACTAACTATTCAGCTGTTGCTGGTCTTCATCTATGGATGCTTGAACTCGGTTGTCATATCTAAAAATTTGTAACAGGAATATAGTCAAACTACTTTACTTCCCAGAAAATATCCCAACAGCTATGTAGATGGAAAAATTTTATTACAGTATTAAAAGTTTCTATTCTTAAAATTCTGTGAGTCTGTGATTCCAGCATGTGAGAGAGGCAAAATGTTTTATTTGATGTTGCAGACATTTTATCTTAACAAAACAATTGGCTCCATCAATTCAGTTTTTTTTCTGGGATAGTTCTGCTCTTTCAACCAATATTCTCAGGTATTCAAAGACACCAGGAATTAGATTTCAAACTAGTATTGTTGTTATTATTAATAACAGTAATAGTAGTGGATATATCCAAAGGTTAGATGATGCTCTGCTCAACGATTTTGATACATTTTCTCTTAAGCTTGCTTCAAACCTGCAAGAACATTATTATTCCCATTTCACAGGTAAGAAAACATTTAATTTATTATTTACTCATTTAACAAATGTTTATTGAACATCTACTGTGATCTAGGCTTTATTATAGAAATTTAGTATACACTAATTTTAAAAACAGCCAAAATACTTGTCCTCATGGGCTAACAATCTAGTGACAAACGTAGTCATTTGTTATTAGACAATATAAATGAGTACTTGAAATTATATATTAGATTGCTGAGGTGATAACAGACAAAATTTAGATTATGAAGTATCATCCACTTATTTAATGATTTTGGCTTAAATTCTATTTGATCTGGCATTGGGATTGAAATCCCTTTTCTTTATGTTTTATCTCACCTGTTAAATCTCTTCTCATTCTTTTGTCTTTAGCCTTTTGAAACACTGTGTTTCAAGGGGTTTTTTTTTTTTTTTTGTATATTGCGTAGACTGGTTTTGCTGGTATAAGCCAAATTGAAAATCTATTTTTTTAATTAAATAAGTACACCTTAATCACGTTTACCGACGTAAAATATACTGGATCTCAATTCTGTTATACTATCTCATGTTGTAATTACTGTATATATTATGGTATCTTATTTTTACTATGTGTTTTCTTTTTGTTTACATTGTTTCTTTAATTTGCTTATATTATATTTTGGTATTCGTAAAGGTTTTTATTTTGGTTCTAATGGTTACTCTTGTAGTAATATTTATATAGCAATCTTAATTCTCCTTTTCTTATTTTCTCCAACTTTTACAATCTCTTTTGTCAGGTTTAATTGGTATCTTTGACCTACCTAATACACTTACAATAATCAGTGAACTAATTCTACTCTCCTCTCTCCTTTTCTATGGTTTCTTTTTTAAATTTTATTTTTATCAGAATATATTGTGTTTACATATTATCTCTCTACCCAAGACTAAGACTTTTTAATCTTAATTCTTAGTTCTACTAGTAAAAATGTGAAAACTCTTAGTCCTTTTGTAAGACTTGGTTGAATGAAGCTCATCCTCTAGTAGAATTCTTCAAAAAAGCACATAAGTGTGTGTTTGTGCACATTCAAAACTATTTTTCTATTGCTTTGACACTTGAAGGACTTAGTGTCAGGATTTCCTTCTTTAAGTTTCTTGCAAATTCTGCTTCATGTTGTTTTGTTTTATGCTTTATTTTTGAAAATTCTGTTTGTGTCTTTTTTACCTTGTCATTTCTTTTCATGGAGGCATTGAGGGCACTTTATTTTACTTTTTTTCTTTTTGATTTATATTTGTTTATTTAATTATTCATTTTAAAGATGGGTACAATTCAGGATTAGGCATACAAATGGTCATACTACCGGTAAAGTTTGGGCCTGACTTTGGTCCCTACTTCGCCTAGTTTGAGATCAGATACACTTATTGGTGAAGTGTACCGCTCCTTCCCTCCCCAGCAGTATCCCCCTACTGCCAATCCCTTTCTTACAGTATTATAATTGTTCAGGGTCCTCTTATGAGTGAGAACATGTGGTACTCAGTTCTTTGTTTCTGTGATAGATCACTTAGTATTATAACTCTAAATCTATCCAAGTTGCTATGAAGTTCATACTTTTATCCTTCTTTATGACTGTACAATATTCCATCCTGTATATGTACCACATTTTTTAATCCAGTCTATTTTTTGATGGGCAGCATGGTTGGTTCCTTGCTTTTGCTATTGTGAACAGTGTTGCAATAAACATGTGTGCACAGGTATCTTTTTGTGGAATGGTTTGAGTTCCTCTGGGTATATTCCCAGAAGGGGGGCTGCTGAGTAGTATGGAAGGTCAATGGAAGATCTTTTAGGAATCGCCACACTGTTTTCCACAGAGGCTGTACTAGTTTACACTCTTACCAACCACGTACAAGTGTTCCTTCTTCCCCGCATCCCCTCCAACATCTGTTTTTTGAGTTATAGATGATAGACATACTGACTGGAGATAGGTGGTATCTCAGTGTGGCTTTAATTTGCATTTATTTGATGATTAGTGAGGCTGAACATTTTTTCATGTATCTGTTTGCTGCCCATATGTCTTCTTTTGAGAAGGTCTATTCATATCTTTTGCCCACTTTTTAAAAAGGCTGTTTGTTTTTTCTTTTTGACACATTTGAGTTTCTTGTACATTCTAGATGTTGTGCCTTTGTCAGTTATGCAGTTGGCAAATATTTTTTCCCGGTTTGTGGGCTTATCCCAGCTCTCTTGGTGGTTTCTTTTGCTTTGCAGAGGCTTTTCAGTTTGATGAGGTCCCACTTGTCTATCTTATTTCTTATGGCATGGGTATTTGGGGTTTTGGTCAGGAATTGGTTTCCAGTTACAAATTCCAAAAGGGCGTCTTCTGCATTTTATAAGGCTCTTATAGTTTGAGGTTTTATGTTTAGGTCTTTGATCCATTCACATCCATTTTTGTGTTAGGTAGAGGTCTTATTTTAATATTCTGCATGTGGTCAGCCACTTTTCCCAGCACTATTTACTGAATAGGTGTTCCTTTCCCCAGGGGTTGTTAGTGGAGGCTCTGTCGAGGATGAGTTGGTTGAGAAATTGAGGTTTTGCTTCTGGACTCTCTATACTGTTCCATTGGTCTCTATGCCTGTTCGTGTATCAATAACAAGCTGTTTTGATTATTGTAGCCATATAATAAAGTTTAAAGTCTTTAAAGTCTACCAGTTTTACTTGGGTATGTCTTGGAGTTGCTCATACCAGTTAAATTTTTCCTAATATCCAGTCATCCCTTGCAAGATGCAGATTCAGGTCTTATTTTGTATTCTGGATGTTTTTCTTGGACCATAGTTTAAAATATTAGTTGTCTTCTATAGTTTTGGTTTTCTTAGTCAAGTTGTCTAGGTATACAAATGTTGAACATTCTTTACTTATCTTCCATTTTAACCATTTTTATTTTCCTTTCTTAAAACAAATCTTATTTTCATTACTCCAGTTGTTTTTCTCTTTAATCAATACTGTTTGTAAAATTCTCATTTGAATCCATCTTTTTTTTAAATAAACTTGTAATTTACTTTTCATTTCTCATGTTTAAGGTTGTTCTATTTTTTTCCTGGGCTCAATTAAGTCTCATGTTCTGCACTCACTATTTATCTTTATAACCTAGCATATTATAAAAATATTACCAAATGGATATGTAATTCAGTTTGGTGTATTTTGTTACAGTTTTCTTCCGTTGTTTGTCTTATGGGGAGAATTTTCATTAGCTGAAATGTACTGATTCACTTTTACTGATTTAATTTTTCATAATTGTTGTGTGTGGATGTGGTCTATTTTTTTCCACTGCAATACACAGAGTGCCCACTTTTAGTTCTGCCCTAACCTGTGCAATTTATTTTATGAATAGTGTTTTGATGGCAGTGTCATAAGTGAAGAGATTGGAATGTTTTTTCTCTTTTGTTTTTTGTTTTGTTTTGTTGCTTCTTTGTTTCTTTTCCTGCACAGTCATAAATCCAAGTTATACCTCCCCACCTTTATACATCTGATGTCCCTTTTCTACTCCTAGTCAGTGCCTCCCTGCAGTTGCCACTTCCAGTGCCACTCACTTTCCCTGAATCCAGTACCATGAACCACCAAGTCCTGATCTGTGTTCAGTATTTTGGCATTTGGTATTGAAATTTATCTTTTTAGTGATGGTGGTGTGTGTGTGTGTGTGTGTGTGTGTGTGTGTGTGTGTGTGTGGACATGCGCGTGCATGTTTTATCTAAGTTATCTTGATTCATACTATTTTTTAGTTATTAAGCTTCCTTTCTTCTCAACACCCATAGGCTTGTAGGACAGGCAGTGGAAATACTATTAGAATGGGATTTTTTGGTACTTAACTTGAAAGTTACCGCATTTCATACTTCTTAATGCTGAATATATGGCTCATCTTTAGTTTTCTTTGTTGGTTTTATAGTTTTTGAGAGGGTGGATCAATAGGGGTATTCAAACTCAGGTAACCACCATTATTCTCCAAATCTATAGTTCTGCAAGATCTGAAATAAAGTCAAAAGAAAAGTTATTAATGCGAAAGTCCTAGTAAAGAAGAACTTGAAACAGATTAGAAAGTTATGCAATGGGCTCTTGCATGGGGGTGCATTTCAGGCAGTTGAAAAAGTATGTTGCTCCTGAAATATGAGCATGCCTGGCATGTTTCATGTTTGAGGGACAGAAATAAGGAAGGTTGGATATAGAAGTGGATGTGAGAGAGAAGAGTAAGATAAGAGGTCAGAGAAGTAAGGGATTGAGGTGTATTTGTAAGAACTGAATTAACATGCCTGGCATTGGGGAGCTGGCATTCAAAATGACTTAACGCTTTGTGTTCTTTGCACAGTACCATGTTGCAATTCATAGAGTTTTTATATTAAATTTCCCTGTATTAAAACATAACCTAGAATCTTCCATTTTAGAATTAGAAAGACAATGTTCTCGTGTGGAAGAATAATAGGTCTTTGCAGACACAATTTATTTCCTCCTTTCCCATGAACAAACTTGATAAAACTCCTAGAGTTTACATTTTGGAGGGAGATAGACAAGAAACAAGATAGGTAAGTATAATACATAGTATATTACAGTGACAATCAGTAAGCAGAAAAAGGGGATAAGAAATGTTGGGAAGATATTCAAAATTTTAGGCAAGATAGCTATGGAAGAACTTACTGGAAAAAAGTGTCACTTGAATCAAAAACCTGTAATTAATGCTTAATAAATGTGTACTTAATTTTTCATCTATAATTTTGAGAAGGATTATACTGGAGTGGTCTATGTCAAAGTATCTTACTAAGTGATAGCACCTAATAGGTGCTGTTTGCATAGTTCTCTTTGTGATGCACAGATTTAGAGTACCACAGAAGATTGTGTTGGTGACTTTCCAGCAAAGTTAAAAAGAAAGAAAAAAAATACACAAAACAGAGCCAGTTAATTCTGCCAAAGATTATTTTGGCCTCTGATGAGACTTTTCAGCATGTCACCTATGGAGGTAGACTCCTGCAGACACATTAAAGTAAATTTTCATTAGTAATTAGAAAGCAATATCAATTCCAAGGGTGCAGCATAAATTTGCTGATATACCTGAATGCATCAATTGCTGTCAGCGTGAATGACTCAGGCTCCCCATCATTAACTAAGAATGAGAAAGAAAAGTATATTTTATTCAGTGATTACTTCGGCGTGTGTAGGAAGTAAAGCAGTGCAGTCAATAGATGGTGCCAGAGGGCTGCTTTTCACTAATTTTAGCCAGAATTAGTTTGTGGAAGATAATCTCTTGTGCAATAATTTTGATCTCTTTTCTCTCAAGAAATGCTAAACACTTCTCATACTTGGTGAATTATTATAATAAGAAAAATCTAAGGTTTGTATTAGATGCACATTACTATACAGAGTGAATACTTACAATCTTTTAAAAATGTTTACACGTATACATTTCAAAAAGGAGAAAAATATTTTAAATTTTTGTAATAATAAAGATGACGTCTTCAGCAATTGGGTAAAATTAATATATACATCATTTGAATATATTCAATGTAGCAAAGATAATTATGAATATACATGTGTATATATATACATACATACATGTATTTTAAATAATACTAGACTATCTTAACAAAAATTATTCAGGGAATATATGGTGGTTCCATCTACCTATCTAAGAAGATTTTCTCACCAAGTCCTTTCTCTGGAGTATGTTCTTCTGAATGGAAAGCACCGTGTCTTATTCATCTACTATCCTTTTAAGCATAATACCACAGGGTGCTCATTCATTCAGTAAATATGTGTTGAATTAGTCTCTTACAGTGATTTCATTTTTAAAGACCTCCCACCACCTTTTGTGTTGTTTTTATAAAATGCTTGGTAATTAATAATATTCAAACTTTTAATAGATCCACATAATGATTGTGTATGTTGTCACCAAAACCCTACAAGTCTCTTCCGATTATGGACTATATTAATTTTTAAAACTGTAAAATTCACTTAGAAAAATGCTTGGCAGCATAGATTGCACAATATAAATTTATCATTATTATTAATATAGTTAATATGACAAATATAGTTAATTTTTATAATATTATTAATAACATGTATATAACCATTAGATTTCTTAGTTCTAGGCACAAGCAGTGAAGATAAAAATACTTACTATATTAAATTCAGAGCCGGGCTCGGTGGCTAAGCCTGTAATCCTGCGCCTTTGGGAGGCTGAGGTGAGTGGATTGCCTGAGCCTGAGGGTTCGAAACCCGCCTGGGCAAGCGAGACCTCATCCTACAATAAATCAAAAAATTAGCCGGGCGTGGTAGCACGCGCCTGTAGTTCCAGCTACTTGGAAGGCTGAGGCGGAAGGATCACTGGAGCCCAGCAGGTCGAGGCTGCGGTAGCCGGGAGCGGCCACTGCACTCCAGTCTGGGCGACAGAGTGAGACTCCAACTCAAAAAAAAAAAAAAAAAAAAAAGAGACATAGCCGGGCTCGGTGGCTCAGCCTGTAATCCCAGCGCTTTGGGAGGCTGAGGTGAGTGGATTGCCTGAGCCCTCGGGTTCGAGACCCGCCTGGGCAACTTGGCGAGACCTCATCTCTACAATAAATAAAAAAATCAGCTGGGCATAGCAGCGCATGCCTGTAATTCCGGCTACTTGGAAGGCTGAGGCGGAAGGATCGCTGGAGCCCAGCAGGTCGAGGCTGCAGTGGCCGGGAGCGGCCGCTGCACTCCAGTCTGGGCGACAGAGTGAGACTCCAACTCAAAAAAAAAAAAAAAAATTCAACTCTAATGAGGAGACACATAGGAAAATTTACTGAAACACAGAAATGTAGTTCAATCTCCAAGTTTTGGCAGCAGTTACATTTAGAGATAGAAGCAAGTGCTTTCCATAGAATAAATACAGTATTTGTATTTATTTCACCTGAAAAAGTGTAAAGTGCCAAAAATAATCAGCAAAATATGTACATTTGTCGTTTGAAATACTTTACAGACTATGTAAATTGACAGAAGTTAAGAACACCATCAAAATTATGACAACTCATAAAGCATTATATGTTACATGAAAAAAAGTTAAAAACAGAAATATACTTTTAGGAGAAAAAAGAGGAAATAAAGATAATTAATAATTTGGAAGCAAAGCAGGTAATGTATTGAGCCAGTTGTAGTCGGGAAGGAACAGAATGTCAAATTTTGTAGACAAAGCCTGGCAAAGAAAAGCTGGTTGATTAAATTAAGGTAATTTAAAAGAGTAGAGAAAAAGACTGAATATCTTGAATCTCAAAAAATGAGAATATTTCAACAAGCCTTTGCATAGAAAAAAATCTTAGAATCACTTGCCAGCCCCTCAGATTTGCATTTGACATGAAAATTGAACATATTAAATTCAAGAGCCTAGAGTGTCTCATCAGGATTTTGGTCTCCTGTAATTACCCACAGGAATCTGAAGTGTGAGGCAATTCAGTGTCAAATGTGTTTGTACAAGTAGATGCAGAACTGGACTGTAATTGTAAGAGGTGGGCAAAATTTAAGTCTCTTCTTCCAAAGAAACTTTTGTTATCAGACTTACCATTTTTAAGCCAATCAATCTGATACCTAAAAACTTAGAAATTATTTCCATTATAAGATTCATTGTTCTAATATTACAAGCAATGGATACTATGGTTGATGATTCCATTGCTTCAACTGATATAATTTCGGAAACAAGTGTGCCTGGAATGTATTCAGAACCCCTTCTGGTTACTTTGATATTCACCAAGTAATGATAGTTCTATCCTGCTGTGATCTTAGAGTAACTTAGCCCAGGAAAGTTTTATAGCAATCTCCTCTGAATAACTTTTACAATAATTGAACATAAGTCTTCCTATTTCCTTATCTTTGCTTAGATCCCATTTTTAAAATGGCTCTGTGCTAGACATGTATGTTTTTTCATCTGAACAAATTCTTCTAAGCAACTGTGAATTAGGTTTTATAACCCTACCCCATAGATCTACAACAGGCTATGTAATATGTTTAAGTACATAAAGGGAGTAAGAGGTAAGGCTGTGATTCAATTCTTGGTCTGCTTAACTCCAAACTCTGGTTCAATATACCTCTGGGGCCCATATGTTCTGGTTGTCTGGGACAGTTCTGATTTATATCCATCCAGTTTAGCATTTGCCCAAAGTGTTCCATTTTGGATGATAAATTATATGATCACTCTATACCACACTAAGAAACAGATTATTTTATTAGGATTCAGACACTGCATCAATTCACTGGAAAGCTAGAAATGTGGTGTGTACTTTAAATGCTCAAAGAAAAATTAAAAGAGAGTCTGAATATCTATTCAAGTTTATGTCTTATAGGTTATTTGCATAAGTCTCATTGTGTGCACCTGTTAGTCCAATGCTAAAAACAAACAAGATGTGAAACTTGGGGATGGGCACTAAAGAATAATAATAGAAATGTTTGCATACTACAGGCATGGTTCCTTTAAAACATTTATTAATGCAAGCTCCTCCTCTTCAGGTGCTTTTAATTCTCTGCACTTTTTAAAACCAATATCCAACAAAATAGATTATTTCTAGCCAAAAGAGTTCTAAGAAAATTATCAACAAAATTATCTGTGCATAAATATAAACAAGTTAAGAATGAGGGCACAAGGTCCTTAAATGGCCAGTAGAGGGACACGCACATGCACACGTAAATATGCTTATGCGTGCGTGTGCACGCGTGTGCGCACACACGTGCGCGCGCGCATACACACACACACACACACACACACATATTCTGGAATTTATCTCCTGCCTTCTTATTTACTCACTCTCTTTCAGCCACAGTCAGCATCTTCCTTACTCTCCTGAAGCCTTATTAAGCTCTCTTCCTCTTGCTCTCCAAAGCATATTAAGCTCTCTTCTCCCCACAGGGCCTTTGCAGTTGCTGATTCTGCTACTTGGAGTGATTTTCCCTCTGATTTTTTCAGGACTTGCTTCCTCCCCTTCTTTAGGTCTTTGTTTGAAAATCATCTTCTAGTGGAGACCTCATGGGTTAATTGAATAACAACTGCAAGAGCCCTATTCAACACACACACCTTATTTTTCTTTCCCTACTTTGATTTTCTGCATAGAACTTGTGCTTTCTACTGCATCCTGTAGTTTCCTTATTTTTTGTACTTTGTCTCTGTCTGCTTCTCTAAAATGTAAGCACATAGAGAGCAGGTTTTGTATTTTGTTTCATTTTGATTTGTGTGGAGGTTTTTTGAATTTTTTTTAATATACTACCTTTTCTGCCATACTGTAGATCTTCAATGAATATTTGTTGGCCTATAGAATGAAAAAATAGATTATGAATGTGCTGAATGTTAGCTTAGAAATGGTGCTTTAACTCACTTGTTGGAAGTAAGTTTCAGAGATTAACAGTAAGATCCACTGGATCAGCAACCTTGTTTGGTTATGCTTCAGATGTTAGCCATTACTAAGAACCAGCAATGGTTGACACCTTCTGTGAGTATATCTCACAGAATCTCACCATAATGCTATATACTGGATAGAAAGTTAAATAATTTGCCTCTTTCTTACAGTTGCAAAAGTATAGAGGGAGGCAGTTTATAACCAGTCAGTTGGTTTTTTTGTTTTGTTTTGTTTTCTCTTGTTTTCCTAAATGCAATAAGACATATTTGCAGTGTAACTGAATATAAAGATGTAAGACTGGTTTTCATCCCTGATTGTGGACATAGCTTGATTTCCCTGTAGTTATACCATGTGTACTTTTAGAGCTGATTTTGAGGGGCTTGGGACAGCTTTCTTTCTGATATTATTGAGGCTCTCATTCGATAGGCAAATATTGATCAGCAACTTTATTGGCAGCTGTGAAAAATAGTTGTTCCCTTGAAATAGCTTTTCTCACTCATTGGAATATGGCTGACCAGACCCATTTACATTAATCCATAAAGATGGAAATATGAAGAAAATAATATCCCTGACTGATTACTACCTATGTGTTAGGCATACTCAGTACTCATTCAAACTTTATGAGATAGACATTCATATTCCAATTTTCTAGTAAGAAAATCAGAGTTCTAAAAACCAGTTTCATAAGTAGTAAGCATTCACAAAATGTTTGTGCCCATTTTCTTTACCCTCTCCTTCCAGTTCGAATATTTTATTATTATACTTGAAGAGTTACTACAAACATACCAACTTACCCAAAATTGAATATAGGTTTCTTATAATTGGGACAATTATGAAAGTAAAGAAAGCATCATCTCTCTACCTATCTATATTTTACTTTAAATGTAAATAAAATAAGCAAACTCATTATATCTTAAAATGCATTAGGTTTAAGAAGCCATCTGAGATAAATCAATTGGCTATCTTCCCATTAAATATCTAAAGTAGCCTGGACTTTTTTTTTTATTCTGCTTGATTCTGATTATTATTTTATAGCTGAAATCATTCTAAAACACATTGGACAATGGATAAATGTTTTATGAGGGAAAAATGAGCTCACTTTAAGCTGCTGATTCAGATTTTACATAATGATAATAATTATTTCAAATCCCACATTACTAGAGCAGAAGACACTGTAAAGCTTGTTGTTATTGTACTTTTAAAGCAGCCCAAAAATCTATAGGCTTCCACAGATATAGCATACAGTAACAAATTCAGAAATTGCTGTGCTGCCTCAATGGCAATTTCTTTTTCAAATTACGTAGTTGGTATTGGATTTTCCTTTATCACTTGTTGACTGTCTGGAACAGTGTCTGATAATGTAATAGTTGCATATTAAGTATTTGTCCATTTATCAAAATAGTTTTACTTTATTAAAATCAAAGGAATATGCTTTCATAGTAAAACTTCCCCCAAACTCAAAAGAGTAGTAATCCATAGGACGTTTTCTTCCTTTTCTAAAATCCCAATCCTACTGCCAGATGAAACTGGTTATGGTTTTCTATAATATTTCTTATTCAGGCTGACAGAGGGCACTCATGTGTGTATCTTTCTCCTCATAACTCTGCATTAGCAAAAGGGCTTAATAGAGTTCACATTAGCAAGTTCAAAGACAATAGGATAGTATGTATCTACCCATGAATACCTTCAACACATTTCTAGAAGACAAAACGTGGATGGAAGAAAGATGAGTGACAAAAAAGATCAGAGACAGAATACTCTAACACAGGGGCAGAGCATCACTTGAAGACACCTTTCTTAAAAATGGGGAATAGGCTGGGCTCGGTGGCTCAGCCTGTAATTCCAGCATTTTGGGAGGCCAAGGTGAATGGATTGCCTGAGCCCACGGGTTCAAGACCCACCCGGGCAACTTGGCGAGACCTCGTCTCTACAATAAATCAAAATTAGCCAGGCGTGGTAGCTCACTCCTGTAGTTCTGGCTACTTGGAAGATTGAGGCAGAAGCATCGCCGGAGCCCAGTAGGTTGAGGCTGCAGTGGCCAGGAGCATGCTGCTGCCCTCCAGTCTGGGCAACAGAGTGAGACTCCAACTCAAAAGGGGGGGGGCAGGGATAAATTAAAAAAGAAAGATAGAAGATTCAGGAAATTGTGGATCCAACTCTAGATGAGATTGTGCAACAAGGCAGAAAGCTGCCAGTCATGGATGGAGCAGGTCTCACCAAGTGGGACAATGGGCTGGAAGAGAGATCCCGGGATGGGGGGTCCACCATTTGACATATATTGTTGTTCTCTTTCCTTTACTAAGTATACAACTATGGTTAACTTATGGATTGTATTTTTTTCTGTAAGAGCCTATCCTTGTCTTTCATTCTTTCTGCCTCTCACTCTTGAAAAATAGAAAGGTATTTCATAGGAAATTGTGGATGAGCCACATAGATTTAGAAACATCAAGAAGTGTGCTGAAGACAGACCAAGTCATCAATACAAGTGATCACATGGAATGCGTTTCCAACAGTTTGTTGAAAGATGATGGAGAGGCAGACAGCAGAGAGGCAAGTTAACAATTCAGAGCTGATGCCCTATCTGTTGGGAAACCAAGCCTGTCTGTGTGACCCTCATAATTTAGAAACATGCAAATAAGGAAAAGTGGAGTGAAAAGAAAACACAAGTTCATGGAAGGTCTGCGGCTAGGATTCTTCAGACATGGTAGTGACGAAGGGAAGTATCAGGGAAGGAATTGGAGTAGAAAGAAAGGAGGGAATTATATTTCAGTCTCATATTAAGCCAGATTCTCCTGTTGGTCTTTTGTCTCAGTTTGTAGCTAGACACAGATTCCAGGCTCTCTAGTAGAATTTTAAAAAACGGCTAGTTTGACTCTGACTTGTTTCCAGGGAAGACAGTTTACTACAAGTGGGATGTCTGGGAAATGGCATCTGGTAAACTTCTGTTCAGTGGCTCCAGGCTGCATGGGTGTTTTGTTTACTGGTCTATGTCCAGGTTACTGGCCAAAGTACCAGTTAGACTAAAACAACATTGTTCCAGGTTGTGTTCTCGAGGAGGCAAACATAAGGGGCAAGTTAGCAGGCATGGTGTTAGTGTGCAGGAAATTAGTATGCAGGAATTGTTGTAGAGATCAGTGCCTTACAGGAAGGAGGTGATGGGGGTCAGAATCATGTAGAGAGAGAAGTGGAACTTCTCAACAGTCTCAACTGACCCCAGGGGAGGTTCTGGACTTGATGGGGTCTGTCTGAGGTGTTTCCTTCTGGGCCAAAAATGGGAGGACTTTTATACCCTTCCAATCAGTCACCAGATGAGGGCCACTTCTGGAGAATGCGCACTTTGTCAGTGGGAGGCAATCTGGAAAGAGCTGTGAGCTGAAGAAAGGTAGCTCGTTGGCATCACTTCCAGCTGCTGAGGCAGTCTCTTCCTTATAAGGGACCTAAGTGGTATGATATAAGCTTAGGACATCAGAAGAACTTCACAGAAAAAGAGGCAGCCAAAGCAAGAAAAAAAAGATGACGAAGAAGAAATAAAGGCTATTAAAACTGTGACAGGATAGAAGGGGATAAAGGGTCAAGACAAACTATCAGAGAGGAAATATAATAACCACTTGGCTTTACAAAGTCACAATAATATATGTATTACTTTTGCCTTTTATATTGAAACTCAGAAGGCTCGTGGTTACAAGACGTCAAATAAATGCATATGCTCCCCATATTAACAATCAAAATTATAGATAACCAATGTTTGGAAGAAAGAAGTGAAAAAAGAGGATAGGGTCTCTGATATCACTACAAGCTAAAATCAAACATCAGCAAATACCATCTATATTAATGGGACAAGAAATAGAGGTTAAAGTTTATTATTCAAATTTACAATGGCTGCTAGTAGAGGAAAAAAATAGAGGAACAGTTTAAATAGTGGTAAAAGTATCTGTCCCATGGAAATTTGGTGGGTGGTTACATTTGTAGTCATATAAGCATGACACTAAAATTTTCTCAATTTCTCCTACTACAATCGTCCTATATGAGTTTGAAATCCCTTCTGAAAAAAGATATTTGTTCTAAATTATCAAATTTATATACATAAGGTTGAGAATTGAGAGTTACTTAAATTTTCTCTTTATTGATGTGTTTTATTAATATTACTAACTTTTAAATTTCTCCTTTTGTTTATAATTAACACACTAAGTAGTTTATTTTATCAGTTCTTTCAAAGAACCATAAGCTGGATCTGTGTTAGTTTTACTGTATTTGTACCTTCTAATTTTCATTAATGTCTGCCTTTATCTTTATTATTTTTTCCCCATTTCCAGCTTTACTGGATTTATTTTCTTGAAATTATTTTTACTTTATGAGTTAAATCATTTAATTTAATTTATATTTTTTTCAATGTGTAGTATTTAAGACTCTGATTTTTTTTTGTGGTGACAGTTTTGACTATATTTTATAGATTCTGGGTCTTAGTTTTTATTAATTATTATTTTAAAGACATTCTTCAATTTTGTTTTTGCTTTTCTTTAGATTTTAGGCTTTTATTCGAAGAAGTTTTTGAGGAAAATTCTATTTTTAAATGTAACTTCTACTTCTGTATTGTCATCAGAGAAGGTTATTTATCATTTGTAAATTGTGAAATTCACTGAATTTATAATTAAGATATAATATAGAGAAAATTTTGAATATATCCCCAAGAGAACCTGAAAAGAAAATATACATTCTTTTTATCAAGATGTAGAATTTAGTATATTCATATGCATCTAAAATACCTTACAGTATTATTGTATCTGTAGTCTATAAATTCTTACCATGTTTGCACTGTTTGATATGTCATGGATTAAGGCATGTGAATTAAAGTCACCCACTTCTCTAATAAATTTATTTCATTCTGCTAGTGTTTCTTTTCCATTTTTGTTTATACATTTTTGATAACAAATCTATACTGTGGATTATACAACATGTGTATTCTTGTTAAATAATTGGACCTTTGAATCAAATGAGTTTTTATTATTCTAACGATCTCTCCATTTGTTTTGCTTGAATTTATCCATGTTTAATTTCTAGGCTTTCTGAGTTATTTTGATATAGGCATGAATTTCTTTTATGATAATAGTTTTTTGACATATTTTTCTTTTCTTACGTACATTTTTTGAGAAGTAAAACGAAACTCCACCCAAGTGTACGATCGTTTATTCCTTGATTTTGCTCCTTTTCTTCCCAGACAAACTGGCCTGGCTGCATAGAAGGAATTCTTTAAAATTCTTTTATTCTCTCTTCCTTGAGATGCAGCCAACTGTACTTAGTCCTATTCACATTTTTGTGAATACTCCGTATTTGTGAATACTCTGTATAGTTGTCCAAATTTAAAGTGTTTTTTCTCATGATCTTACAAGACCTCCAGTTTCAGTTCTCACAGAAAAATTTAAAAATCAATACAAAAGGGAAGTTTGCTGGCTACAAAACCCATGATTCAACAGGTGACCTCTTTTCTAGCTCCCTTAATATTCAGTTTCTTCTCCTTTTAAATATGCTCATGTCTCAATCCTTAAAATGTTTTAGTGGATTCTCACTGCTCTCAGGACACTGCTTATACTCTTTCTCATGTCTTGTCAGGGCCTTTGTGATAGAAATGTGCTTTCATTTCCAACCTTGCTTCTGAAAACTTCCCTACTTACACTCTATGGCACAGTCACACTAATATACATTTTAGCTCCTCAGTCAGTTCATGAATATTATTTGTATCTGTATATGAACTACTTATAAAGGAAAACATTTTGGGGACAATCAAGGTAATTTTGCTACTAACTGGATCCTTATAATCTTGAGACATAATTGCTATGTTTTTAGATTTGATGATAGTGTTGTGGGTTTTGCTTATACAAAGTATTTTGTTCTTTAGATATGCCTGGTGAGACACTTATAGAAAACATAATATAATGTCTGGGATTAGGTTCAAAGTAATCTGGGGTTGGTTAGTCGATGAAACAAGGTTGTTCTGAGCTGATAAGTTGGATGGTAGACACATGGTAATCATTTTAGTAATCTCTTAACTTTTATATGTGTTTGACACTTTTCATAATTAAAAAATACAGAAAACACAGGACTTGACTAAGCCATCTAAGTATTTTTCTAGCTTTCTTATATCATCAAGTGAAAGATCATACTGAAAGGAACTATTTGGCAACAAAGAATGGAAAACAATCCTAGACTATTTTTTGCTTAATCTAGTATTTTCTGGAATATAGATTTGTTTGGTCTTGCCACAGTGGGAACCAGCAGTCACCCTAATGATGTATATTGACAGATTTTGGATATGTTTGTGTTTTCTGCCAACATGGTTGATTCTATTCTTGAATGAAGAATTATCTTTAACATATACATCTAACCACCATAACATATTTTTGCATTGCGGTGAAATACTCCCTATTTTTTTCTCTGTTGGCTTTATGATTTTTGTCACTTACTTATAAGGAGACCATAGTGATGATGGTTTATTGAAAAAAGGCTTTCATATTCATTCATGTAAACAAAATATACATATGAAAATGAGCATGCCTGTGCACACATGTGTGTGCACACACATACACACAGATAAATATCTAAACACTATGAACCAGGGTCTGGACTAGAATCTGAGTTTATAACAAGGAACCCTGTACTTATGGGAGGTTATGGGAGAAATGGTGGACTGGAAAGGCATTGAAATAAGGAGCATTTATTCTGGCCCTACGTCTGTAGCAATTGAGGAGTTACACAAAATATCTCTCAGTTTGGAGATTTGACCAGCTATATATATTTTTTAAATTTTCCCAGGTGACTCCAATGTGTAGCAAATATTGATAAGTTACCAAGCTTGCAAGACTTTATCTGAAATCAGATGTAAAACTTTTCTGTGCCACCTTGCCTTCACCCCTGTCCTGTAGCTCCATACTTCCTAGATCTGTAAGAAGATAAAAGGAGTTGTAAAGCTATGAGAAATGGCAAGCTGTTGGTGCTTGGAGTTTATTCATATATTTATTCTGCAAACATTTATTAAACACATAGTGTGGGCTGTGTGCTGAGCAATCTGTTAGTGGCTAGCAATAGAAAATAACAGGCCATTATTCCTGCTGTATCTATCAGGTGAGACAAATAAGTAATCTGTGATTATAATCCTGAATGGTAATGAAGAGTTAAGAAGGTAAATATAAGCAATCCAGGTTAAAGTGAGGAAGCTGGGCAGGTTTATTTAGGCAAAAGGAAGAAGTCCATTTTTTGTTTGTTTGTGTGTTTTTACTTCATTTGTGGAAGAAAATGGGTAATTATATATAGACCATTATAATCTTCTATAGTTATAGATTTTAGTTTTTGATGATTTCAACCTTCCACTTTTTAAATGTTCTTTTCTACTGTCTCTTGTAGTTCCTATAAATTGTTAGCTAAATCTAGAGACTAGATTAGATTCAGGTTCAAGTGTTGGCAAGAACACTTCATAGGTAGTGTCGATTACTTCCAGCAGGAGACCAGTGCTATCGTTTTAAAAGTCTTTTTAGGTTTTAGAGACCTTTCATGATTATTGCCTAAATTCAGTGTTTTCTTAAGGATTGTAGAATGCTGATTTTCTTTTTATTCCTTTGTAATTTATTTGCTATAATTTTCTATGAAAAGAAACTTTCTCTGACCAACTCTTTACTTGCACTGCAGTACAGTGGGTTTAGGAAAATCAAGATAAATGCATGAATATCCGTTTTCAAAATCATGAATTAGTTTTTGAGTATCAGTTCAAGGTGACTGATTAAATAGTTTCCCTATTATCATTATGAACTCATGTTTTTAGATATTAATCTTTTCAGTCCATTACAACTAATTTTTTTTTCTGCAATCATCCCAACTTTGGTCAATGACAGTCACTTCGAATTGGCCCCAGTGAAATTTAGACATGACCCCAGTCATTGCTGATAGCTTCCTTTTTTTCTGGTGTGATAGAAATGTAACCAACTTGTCCTGTACCTTTTCTGGTCCACACCAGAATGAGCCAGCCCACAGGTACCTTAGTGGGAACTGATATTTAGGGACTGTATCTGAAGACTTCCCTGTATTTATATATTCTATTTTTAGAGAGAATGACAATGCTTTTCTGAGAATGTGTGAGAAGAATGAGCATTCCACATAGGCTGGGGAGTGTGTGATACTCTACAGGGAAGTTATGTCAGAGACAGCAATCCTTTCTTATTACTATTTTTAAACTTTTAAGGCAAATATTTGTAGCTCTGTGTCCCCTTTCTCCCATAGCTTACCTCCTTGGATGATGAAAAGGCATGTGAAATTACCAGGCAGTTGTGTATATTATATATTACCACTGCACTTCATGGAGTTCTGTGTCTGTCAAGGTATACGATAATAGCAAAATACTTACCAAATAGTCACAATGCCAGGTATAAGGGATTCAAACAGGATTCAGACCTTATTTCACGTTCTCCTCCAGTTCATTTCAATAGAATGATTAATGTTACTGTGGGAGCCCGGAGCAAGAAAGTAATAAATTCTGCCCGAGTGAAAGAGAGAAGTAGTTTTGGAGTACATTTTTCAGTAAAAACCTTGAAAGAGTAAAACTTCGGTGTGTGTGTGTGGAGTAGAACTCTGGGGTGTGTGTGTGTGTGTGCGTGTGTGTGTGTGTGTGTGTGTGTGTGTGTGTGTGTGTGGTGTTATTGAAAAAATAAGATAGAACAATAAAAGTTAAAGACCTAGTGATTTGAAAGTTGATAGTTGATTATGTGGTTAAAGTAAAAACTGCCTGGGTAAGAGTTCCAATATTATTCCAAGACACTTTGCGTCAAATTTATTAAAGCAGTAAAATTGCTGAAAGAGTTACTACCTAAACTTTAGTAATTACAGTGGGAAGTAAAGAGAAAAGTAGATTATTGAGACAGTGTACAGATAGAACAGTCATTTTGGTGAGTGCATGTGAGGGAGGATTTAAAATGACAATGTAATTTTTCTTACAATGACTGATATTAAAGCTTGGTTGATAATGGTGTGAGACCAAAATAGGGTACTTAGAGCTCAGAAATGACCCACTAAAACAAAGACAAATATTAAAGAACTTACAAAATTGCACAACATAAAGAAATAAAAAAGTAAACAGTGAATAAGAGAAATTCACTGATAGATTACAGATATTTGGCAGAAGAGCTATTGAGGTTAGGTGACCTATTCAATATCACATTCATCTGTTGATTCATAGTGATTTATACAATGATAATTGAAGCCTATTATGTTCATTATACCAAGCTACTTTCCAGAAACACAGAGAAAAATAAGGGTCCCACCCTTGGAAATGATACAATATGGTAATAGAAAGCTGGGACTCGAAGCCAGAACTTCCAATGTAGTGTTGGTTTTGTCACTGTCTCGCTACTCCATCCCATCTTGATGGCTCTGTTTCGACTCTCTATTTTAAACCCAAGATAATCCAGTACTTTCAATCTTTTACTAAATGTTGACACTCTAGTTGATCATGAATAATCTCTGTGCTTGGGCAGTGCCATTTGGGCGTTCTCATTTTGGAACATACATGTGCTTCTGAGCATGCGTCTAATCAAGTCTGTCCACAGCAAATATGATGAATTCATGATACTCTTTTAGTATAATATGACAGCTCACTCTTTACACTCCAGACCTCAAGTAAAGGGATGCTTCCATCACAAATGGAGAAGCTGTGTCTAACTTTTGCTGTTTTCATACTATAGATTAGTAAATGACATATTTAAAAAATAGGCATAACTTCATTTATTTTCCATCAAACACTAACGTTAAGTATTTTACTCTTTAATTAATCTCTGGAAATAGAGCTGTTAACTAGAAGTATGCATTTAAACTGATTCTTAGTCCTTTCACTCTCTCTTTATAGCCATCTTCCTCAATTTAGCATCAAAACACACCCAGGTGATTGGCGCTGATTCTTGTTTATTTCTCTATAGCTGGATTTTTTTGTTTGTTTGTTGTTTTTTGTGCACATGCATGCAACTCCATTTTCTTTTGTCTCTTGTACTGATATCCCATGAAGAAGGTGATCCTGATCATGGATTTTCTGCTCAGGATTAGTTTTGATATTTTTCCCCTAAAAATACACCTGAAAGACTTGAAAGCTCTTTTGTCATCTTTTGTATTTTTCTCATTTAAGGAGTTATTCATAACTCTTTCTGCCTGACATTCAACTCATTTTGAATACTATGTTTCTATACCAATTAGCAATTTCTGTTGATTTTCCCTTGAGAAGGGGCTTCAGGAGGAAAATGTAGAGATGTCATTTTTCTCAGACATAGTGAGGATTATTAAAAATATGTGAAATTTTTCATATGCATTTATACCAAGAAGTTCTGGTTTCCAGAAATGTGTTCATATAATTCTGCTGAACAAATCTGCATACACTTTGCTGTTCATCAAAAACAGCTGTAAAATTTCTAGGAATGGAAGACCTGAGAGGTCTTAGAGATTCAAATCTCCAACTTTTCCAGTGATTAAACCGAGGCCTACAAAAAGGTGGGAACTTACTGCATTATACAAGTTTCAGTGAAGGGTTGAGTTTAGAACCTGGATTTTCTGCTTCCTTGCCTACTGCAGCCTCTTTATTGCTATCCCATCATCCCTGAATAATGCTCCAAAGGTCACATTCTCTTTTAGCTCTCTCCAACTCTTTTTGTTTCTCCCATAGACCAAACCATACAGTCCAGATGATCATACAATACTTTATAAGTATTTCAGCGGTTCTTATTATCATTATCTTATCAAGGATGTATAATCTTGGTAGATGAACAATTTACCTTTTATCCCTAGCTGTTTTTTGTTGTTGTTGTTGTTGTTGTTGTTAACATAAGCAGGGTACTCAAAACATTTGTGTTAAATAAAACGACCTCTGTTTGCCTGTTCATGTGGTGAGTACTTGCATACTAGGTTATGCATGAACCCCATAATTGAAGAACACTTAGAAGAAAGTGTATTTCTTTGAAATTTTAATTTTTTTAAATGTTCTACAAAGTAAACAGTTAAATTTGCTTCTTAGATTTAGTCTTACTTATTTTTAAATTATTATTATAAGAAAATATGTACCAGTATTTCACATGTAAAAAAATGAGGAAGACATAAAATTTAATATTATCTGCTTTTAAGTAGCTCTTATTTCTTAAAATTGTAATATACTTAGTTACATTTTTTAATTTTTTTTTTAATTTTAAAGATGTGGGATACAATTCAGGATTAAGTATACAAATGTTTATTATGCAGATACCCTTGTTGATGAGGTGTGCCCTCTCTCCCCTGGCAGATTCTCACTACTGCCAATCCTGCCTCCCCACCCCAGCAGTTTCCCACTACTGCCAATCCTTTTCTTATAGTATTATGATAATAGTTCAAGGTCCGCTTATGAGTGAGAACATGTGAATACTCAGTTCTTTGTTTCTGTGATAGAGCACTCAGTATTATAGACTCTAAGTCCATCCAAGTTGCTGTGTAGTTTATAATTTTGTCCTTTTTTGTGGCTGCATAATATTCCATCGTGTATATGTACCACATTTTTTTATACAGTCCTCTTTCAATGGGGAGCACTGTTGGTTCCATGTTTTTGCTAAATGAAGGTTTTTAAAACCATAAAATCCATAACAAGATTTATTGTACTGCCAAATCCAAACTATTTGAGATATATATTTTATTCTGAAAGTTTAGCAAATAAATATTTAAATTGAATATCAACTTAACGTTTTCCATAAAACTTCTTAGATATATCTGTTAAATGTTTTTTATTTGTCAAATTGCAATGTAACTTTGGATAACAGGCAGTTTCAGAGATTGAGTAATTTCTTTTTTCAAAAATGTGTATTAAAGTATAATCAATTCACCAGTTCTATTGTTTTTCTACTGTGTTTAAGAAATTTGTCTTAATAGAGGATTACAAAAGGCCCCTTATAATATAGTGGAACTGAAAGGAATATATCTGATTACCCAAATATTAATTTAACATTTACTTTGAAAGTACAAAAAATACCATTATACTTGGGGAATATTTTCAAAACTACATTATGAATTGAGATATTGAAAGTTGATAGTTGATTTAAAGAATCAATATTTTATAATACTAATACAAATACAAATATTATCAAATTCAAACATCTCCTTTTCTGCAAAAATGACCAATTTTGTTTTCTATGTGGAATCCCTCTCTATTTCATGTTCTTGGTGATTTGTAAAGTCTGTCTTTTTTGACCCTTGTTTTGTATATATGCTATCTTTTGATTTTCATCATAATTTATAGACATTAAATGATCTTTTCCACAATGTATGCTATTTAGGTGATGGGTACTCTTAAAGCCATGACTTGACTATGCAATATATGTATGTAACAGAATTACACAGTACCCCATACATTTGTACAAATAAAAAGGAGAATAAAAACCGTAGTTGGTCACAACCAAAAAGAACACATGAGTTGGCAGAAGCTAACTAAAAATAGAGAAGGACTGGTAACTATGTGAGGCAGGTGATGTGTTAATTAGCTTAATTATGGCAATCATTTCACAATGTGTGTGTGTGTATATATATCAAAGCATTACATTGTATACCTTAAATATTTATTTGTCAATTATTCCTTAATAAAGCTGTGGGGGAAAGAGAAGTAAATAAAATGATGGTGATAATAGACAATATTTTTAAGTGTATTTATTTGAAATAATATTTTCCCTTTGGATTATTTCTGACCCAAGTAATTTCAAAGAAAACTGATATATAGAAGTACAGATAGTAAAGTTCATTTGTTTATGTGATGTTTATATTAGAAATGCAGCTTATCCATTTCTCCAGATAGTTTCTGAGATTTTTCAGATGTTCATGGAACAGAAATAAGTCTTAATTTGTTGCCCACCTACAAATATACAAAGCTTGATTGTAGGCAAAACATCTTTTTTACTATGGATTTTTTATGATACTGTTTCAATCAAAACCATGTCCCAACATTCCCAGTATGCTCTCAAATTCCATGTCCCAGTTAGTATTTTGTTAAGTGAGCAAACTGATTTCACAATGAGTCCATGAGATAGCTGCATCTGTCTACAGGATTTCAGTATGACCATACTTAACATCACATGACCATATAAGGCCCCCGACCTATCCTAAAACAGCCCTCTGGATTCCAAGAAGCTAAACAATAGCTAGTTGTGCAGTAATCATCCTTCAAACAAATGATTATTGAGGCCTTTCTGTGTTCAGAGTTATGGGGCAACACAGAAATAAATGCAGAAGTTACAAAATATAGATATATGCTTTATGTCCCCTTTTTCTGACATTTCTCAATTTTGACTTCTAATGTATGTAAATCATGTCCAGAGAAGGCTTTACTGTGATCCTACTGATGCTCTGATAGGCAATAATGTAAATTTCTGCTTTCTGGATATATGTCTTTGACAGGCACCTGTCTTTGAAGTAGTGGTTATTGGTACT
>CAUYQG010180657.1:0-32124 GCA_963574415.1 Tarsius wallacei | reverse complement strand
AATGTTCTTATGCATTTCTGATTTCCATGGAAGTTTCCATAAATCACTTACAGACACTAACATTTTTGTTCTTTTCTCTATTCTCATCCCTCCCTTCTCCTTCCGGTATACCATGCTGCCTCTCTAGGCCTTTCCTCTTTTGATCCTTCAATTCCTCACATACTTGATTGGGCTTTAAAGCCCTTGTGCACTTTCTACACACACAAGGTGAGGGGATTGCCTGAGCCTCTGGGTTCGTGACCAGCTTGGGCAACTTCAACTTGGTGAGACCTCACCTCTACAATCAATCAAAAAGTAACTGGGCATGGTAGCATGCGCCTGTAGTTCTGGCTACTTGGAAGGCTGAGGCAGAAGGATCACCTGAGTCCAGCGGGTGGATGCTGGAGTGGCCGTGAGCATGCCGCTGCATTCCAGCCTGGGCAATGGAGTGGGACTCCAAATCAGAAAAGGAAGGCAAGTTCTGTAACTCTGCTGTTGAGGGAGAAATGTGCAGTTCAGGCAAAACTGAGGGTTAGGACTTGTCTAGCAGATATGTCTCCATGAAAATTAATACACTGACCATTTTGATTCTTACATGACTCTCGCAGGCTTGGTTAATGTGTGTCTACTGCTGTGATACTGATCAAATTTCTGAGCTTATGAATCTGAGAACAAGGCTGTAGACTGTGGACGTTTCTGCTCTCTGAGTCTTTTTATTTTTTGAGATAGAATCTTGCTCCGCCACCCAGGCTGGAGTGCAGTGGTGTAATCATAGCTCACTGTAGCCTTGAACCCCTGAGCTCAAGGGAGCCTCCAACCTCAGCCGTCCAAGTACAAATAAGTACTACAGGCATGTGCTACCATGCCCAGCTAATTTTATTTTATTTTTTATAGAGACGAAGTCTCTCTATCCTGCCAAGGCTAGTTACAACTCCTGGCCTCAAGCGATCTTCCTGCCTTGGCCTCCCAAGATACCGGGATTACAGACGTGAGCTTCTGTGCTTGGCCTCTCTGAGTTTCTAAGTCCAACTTCATACTTTGGTTCCATGTTGATGCATTTTCAATCAATTGAGTTCCCATTTCCTACACTGTGATATATAGTTCCAGGACCGAATTTTCTTTTGAGAAATGATTGCTCTCTCATTCTGCATATCTTGAGGCATCTGTCAGTAAAGGAGCCCTGTTTCCTCAAGATGAAGTGTGGAACATGGAAATTTTAATCTTGCACAGGATAGAAAACTGTAGGAGTTGAATTATCTCATGGTTTCGTTCTGAAGAGACACTTAGCTCTCCCTGCTACCTAAGTCCTCAGCTCTGCCCCGGTTTCTACCTTTTCCAAAAACCTAGCTTTTGCCTTCCATGCTGTGAGCTACCCCATATACTCCTAGTAAATTCCTTCTCTGTTCAAGTCAGCCAGAGCTGGTTTCTGTGGCTTGCAGCCTACAGTGTCTACTAATCCAGCCTGGATGCAGAAAGGTGAAGAGTTGGTGTGGCTGGAAGAAGAGGTGTGTGTGGGAACAGTGGAGATGAGGCAGTCTGGGGCCAGGTGTTCAAGGACGACAGGAAGTGACCCCAAAGAACTGGGAAATAAAAATGGCCCATGAGAGGACATAGATGGAATGTGTTTAATTACTGAGAGTGAAGCAAGAAGCAGCTGGGCCCATCAGTGGGTTTGTTACTGACTGAAGAGTTTAGGAACTCCCAGAATTCCAAGGGAGGAGCCATCTCAGGGAAGTGGCGTGAATTCTGTGCAGAATGTGGGGCCCTAATTCACTGTTTTGTGCCAACAGAAAAGAGCTGGTCAGATTGGATGATGGCAAATAGAAACCCACTGAGGTGGCAAGTGAGAGAGACTTTCTGTACCTGCTTTGTGTACCTGTTCACCACAGCCAAGGCCATCATCCTTTCAGGCCTCAGATAGCCAAACAACTAACTCTCCTTGAGTGAATTCAGTGGCCACAAAGAATCTTCTTACAAAATGGAGACTCCTGGCTGGGTGCAGTGACTCAAGCCTGTAATCCCAGCACTTTGGGAGACCGAGGTGAGGGGATTGCCTGAGCCTCTGGGTTCGCGACCAACTTGGGCAACTTCAACTTGGTGAGACCTCACCTCTACAATCAAAAAATTAACCGGGCGTGGTAGCATGCGCCTGTAGTTCTGGCTGCTTGGAAGGCTGAGGCAGAAGGATCGCCTGAGTTCAGCAGGTGGATGCTGGAGTGGCCGTGAGCATGCCGCTGCATTCCAACCTGGGCAATGGAGTGGGACTCCAACTCAGAAAAGAAAGGCGACTTCTGTAGCTCTGCTGCTGAGGAGGAAATGTGCAGTTCAGGCAAAACTGAGGATTAGGACTTGTCTAGCAGATATGTCTCCATGAAAATACACTGACCATTTTGATTCTTACATGACTCTCGCAGGCTTGGTTAACGTGGGTCTACTGCTGTGATACTGATCAAATTTCTGAGCTTATGAATCTGAGAACAAGGCTGTAGACTGTGGCGAATTCATTCATTCAAGTAACATTATGAAGCCAGAACTTTTTGCACTTTACCATAAGGCCATTTTTTCCCCTTCTATTTTATCTTGTAGACAAAGGGTGCTTACCCAAGAAGGTTTTTCAGGTAGTGAGTGATGTGACCAGATTAGAAAGAATCCTGGTTGCAGGACGGAGAGATTCTGGCAGAAGGGGACAGGGAGGAGTGGACCGTGGGAGCCCGAGGAAAGCTGAAGAGATCTGGATTAAGGCAACATCAGTGAGATGTCAGCTACCCCATTAAGCTGGGATCTCTGGAGCTCCGTGGCCCCTTGCATCTGAAGGGTAAGGGCTAGGCTGCAATCAAAGCTGGCAAAAGAATCTCTTATTTGTCATTTTTCTTCCACTAAATAACCATATCTCAACTCCCACCAACACTGCCGCAACAGTTACAATTGTGACAAGTATGAAACACAGAATCTGAATTAAATTAGTGCCATGTCAGCCCATTGCACTAAACCACCGAATTCCCTAAGAGGTTTAGCGACATATTGGATAAAGTGAAATTAATCCTTGACAGCCACACGTTGACATATGCATGTGCTATGAATCCATAAACTATACTGAGAGCATTAGAAAAAGAAGCTAAAAAAAATGCAAGCAAGCACATCTGTATTCTGTCCTGCGAGTAAAGCTCACTTCACAGTGTCATTTTCTCTTGCGGTGTTGAACCAGGACGAGGCACTGAAATGTTAACACTGTTGACCTTTACAATCCGATGTGCTGTTGATTGCACCCCCAGACAGACTCGATGAAGCTTTGCAATCAGGTCACCCTTGAATATGATTCACTACTCTAAATTTAGAAAAGGCTGTGATTCTAACAGCAAGTGACAAAAACCAGAGGATTTCAAGTTCTCCCTGGCTGCTCTGGCTTCTATTCCCCTCCAGGCCAAGTCAGAGCTGCCAGCCTCGTTAATAAAAATTATGAGGCTGTTAGAAGAATAACCAGGAGGTGCTGCCGATAAGAAGTCGCAGGGAGTGAGAACCCTCCTCCACTTTTGGCTTCCTACTTAAAGTAGTTCTTTCTGTTTTAAATATTTTGAAAAGCAAGACTTGTGAGCGAGTTTTGTGACTTTTCACAAAAAGTCGTGTGGGTAGGCATGCAATATGGGGTTGTGTGGTTAGGTGATGAATTTATATTTTATGCTAATTACATAATATTTATATATTACGCTAAAATAGAGAATGTATATCATTACTGATATCCAAATTGAGGCCGGGCACGCTGCTGTTAGGTGATGAATTTAGGATCACCAGTGCACCCAGGCCTGAGGCCGGAGGGCAGACTTTCTGCCTGAGTGTTTGTGAGAACAGTTTCAGAAGGGTCCACCCGTTATAATGCGCCGCTGTTCTTATTTGACTCTGGAACCCTCATTCCAGCCCATTTTGGAAATCGGATATCCTTTTCTCCACATCCTCTCCAGCATCTGTTGTTGTTTGCATTACTGATGATGGCCATCCACGTATGTACCTAACCCTGAATTGTAGCCCACGTTTTTAAAAGAAAAAATAAGAGAGAAAAGAAAAATTGGATCTCACAAAAGCCTGAGCAAACCAGAAAGGGACACAAGGAAGTCTTTGTGTGGCTAAGTGCGCTTGGCAGAGAAAGTGCCATCAACAAAGAGAGAAAAGAAAATAGAAAGGCAGAGTAGACACTGTTGCAATGAAGTACTGTGCTTTTACTCACTCTCCTGGGCTACAACTTTACGCTGAGCAGACCCAGAGCCATCCAAATGCTGGCTTTGTTTCTTAAGTAAACACTCTCCTCCCTTTATATTCTCTTCTGATGAACAATCCTATGTTTAACCCGATTCAAATGCGAACATGCTTAATGTTGTTAGAAAACAGCACAGGCATTTGAATTTTGTTTTGTTTTGTTTTGAGGCAGCCTCAACCTTTTGGGCTCAGGTGATTCTCCAGTCTCAGCCTCCTGAGTAGTTGGAACTATGGGCGCACACAGGCTTGGCTAATTTCTAAATTTTGTTTGTAGACACGAGGTCTTGCTAGGTTACCTAGGTTGACTGCAAATCCTTGAGTTCAAGCAATCCTCCTGCCTCAGACTCCCAAAGTGCTGGGCTCCCCGGCATGAGCTAGCATGCCTGGCCTCAATTTGGATATTAATAACGACATATATTCTTTATTTTAGCGCAATTGGGTGCAGGCAGCGTTCACAGGGGCCCCAGATTTCCTAAATTCGAATCTCCAGCTCAGGACCTCTAAACTTTTTTTGTATTCAATGTAGATTTTTGGATATGAGAAATTTTGGTTGCAAGGTTCTAAACTGGATGGCAAAAACATCCATGTAAACTACTCCCACTGTAAAACCATGTTCTGCGACATCTCTGAAACCCAGCTATTGCAATAGTTGCTGTCTCCCTTCAGCCTGGAATTGCTGTTCCAGAAGATTAACTGTCCTGCCCACATACTCCTACACAAGCACAAGGAGAGTTGATCACATTTCTAGTAAACATACTATCGTTCTTTGAATCCTCTGCTTCTTAACACTTGTTCCAAATTTGTTATTCCCCATGCCGTACCCGACCCCACAAACCTACATTCCATCTGGCACACATGCTGGAAGGGTGTGTTTTCCTCTGTTGTAGTAAAAATAAATTTTATACATAGATGAAAACTTGGCAGCACACGTCCATGGTTCTCGAGCGTGCCTTGGCGCACTGCCTTCGTACAATATTGTTGTCTCATAATCTCAAGCGAGTCACAGAGATTTTGCACCTCGATTTCCCCTTCTGCAAAATTAGAATGAGTTCAATTTCTATAGAAATAGCACTGAAAGCATGGTGAGCTCTCCAAAGGTAATTGGCCATGTAAGCTTGCTGTAGGCTCGATTCTCTAGGAAGCTGAGATGAATGCTGAGACGGAGATCAGCTCACAGGAAGGGTACAAGAGAGTATTCTTGGGATCAACAAGCGTGGAAGGAATGGAACGGAACACAGAGGACCTGGCAGAGGGAGAGATTGGCTCTGCTTCTGTCTAATGAGGGTTGAGCTAGCCCATGGGAAGCTCTGAGGCCGCCATGGTCCTTCAGAGTGGCGCCAAGTTGGAGTTAGGGGCAAGGTCTTTATCCAATCATTAGATCTGGGCTGCCCTGAGAAGGGGCTGTGACTTTGGTTGAGATAACTGTCTTCATCTGCAGCAGTTCTCCACAGAAGGCTGTCACCTCACCCTCTCACCCTAGCAGGTGGGGAGCTGATCCTTCATTCCCGTCGTGAGGATCTGGGCAGCTCAGCATGACAGATGTGACCAAAACCAAGTGAGGAGCAGCATATGTAAACAACTTTGCTTTCTTTTATGGTGGTCGTTGGCTTCCAATGAAGATGGAATTATGACATGAATGACCGCAGCGAGAATTCCTTTTCTTTACTTCAGTACAGTCACACACAGTTCCCATGCAACCTGATACTTAGGTCTAGCTTGAGGGATTCCAGCAGGAAAACTGTAGAAGGATCCTTTCTGGATCAGATTGATCTTTCCCTCAACCACTTGTTCTTTGTACATTCAGCTCTAGATAATCGTGTTACATTTCTTCTCTCATACTGAACTCTTTAATAGTCAAAGTGAAGCATTTACATCACTATATCTTCTAGGTCTTGGTTGTGTATGCAAAAATGATCATCTATTTTAAAGAGAGTATTGCATATCTCTTGACATATCTCTTGAGTCTTGTATGTAGAACAGTACTCTTAAGAAGTCCCTTTTTGCAGGGCGTGGTGGCTTAAGCCTGTAATCCCAGAACTTTGGGAAGCTGAGGTGAGTGGATTGCCTGAGCTCAAGGGTTCAAGACCAGCCTGGGCAACTTGGTGAGACCTTGTCTCTACAATAAATAAAAAAATTATCTGGGTGTGATAGTGCACGCCTGTCGTTATGGCTACTTGGAAGACTGAGGCAGAAGGATTGCCTGAACCCAGCAGGTTGATGCTGGGGTGGCCGTGAGCGTGCCACTGCACTCCAGCCTGGGCGATGGAGTGAGACTCCAATTCACAGAAAAAAGTCCCTTTCTATGACATTGACATTGTGAAGATAAGAAGCCAATTATCTAACAGTACACTCCTTTTTATGGATGTGCCTGATTGTTCCCTCATAATGTTTTTTTAACTTGTTCTTTTTCAGGGTAGGGAATTAAGGGAGGTCTAAAGACTTGATCAAATTCAGCATCAACTTTGGAACAGTAGCTGTTGGGGACTGCTGCTCAACCTGAATCAGAAGGCCACGTCCTCGTCACCCTCTTTCCTCTGTCTTATTATTATTATTTCTTCTTATTTTACTTCTCTAGAGAGTTCCTGCTTCAGTTTGAATGTGAACTTCTGGGTTCATTACCTTGAATTTTTTGGATTCATTCTGGACTACATTGCTTAAGAATTTGATGTTATGTCTTTTTCCCCATAGATTGAGATCTAGGATTTTAGTGACACCTTGTCATTGAACCTCGATACTTGAACTTTTCTCTACCAGAGACTCATTAGACGCTTCACAACACATTTACTGCCAAAAAAAGATATTGGTGGTAGAGTTGGGCAAACCCAGCAAGGCATCCATCATCGTTCAGGCTTCAGCTGTTGTGTGCAGTACCCTGAGAAATGACATAGAAACATAGACTGTCCACATGACTCTTTGGGGATGAGGTTAAGGGACAGGTGTACCACAAAGACCAAGGTATATGGTCACTGTGCTGTGAGCATATTGGAAAGCAGCTACATGGCTTTCTTCTTGGTCTCATTTTATGTTTGTGTCTGTGTCTGGGTTCACTTATGGCGTGTAGGTTTCCTCAGGAACTGGAAGGCCTTCTTTGGAAAAATTATACTTTGCCTCATTTCACTGAAAATTCCTCTGCTAACATATTTTCCTACTGTGGAATTTAGTTCTCAAGGGATTTTTGTGGGTGAAAATAGATAAATTTCTTGATAAAAATGGAAATATGTGAAGCTTAAAGTATTTCAAACTGACTTCATTTCAACACTGTATGATTTCTGATGAAAAGTTGGGTGCCCTTTACAAGGGATACTCCAGAAAAGTGGACCCCGAAGCTGGCTGTCCCAAGGATTTCATGAAGAGCTATTTTAAAATGTAGATTCCTGGGTTCACCCCAAATCCATAGAATCAGGATCTCTGGGAGATGGGCCTTCGGAATCTCTGTTTTAAAAACAGCCACCCAAGTTACTGATTAGCAAGTTTGTAGACTTGTAGACCAGTTCTTCTCACAGCGTATATATGAATCACTGGGATGTCTTGTTAAAATGCCGATTCCAATTCGGTAGTTTTGAGGTTATTTCAAGATCCTGCATTTTTAAAAGGCTTCCTGGTGCTTGGCTGGTCTGTCTACTACACAATGACTAGTAAACTTGATCATGTCCTGAAACACTTTCCCTAAAGTCAGGGTCACAGCTTTCTTTGCAGAGAGCCTATTCGGTTAGTGTTTAGCACTACTTTATTCTCATTTCCTTGCTCGAGATCTCTTTGCTTTGAAATATTGCTTGAACTGTTGATAACTCAGACTAGAGATGACCACTCACCTTGGTTTGCCCAGTAGGTCCAAGTTTCTACCTATTGTCCTGGCATAATTATTTTTTATTTTTTTATTTTTTGAGTTGGAGTCGCACTCTGTTGTCCAGGCTGGAGTGCAGTGGAACACTCATGGCCGCCCCAGCATCGACCCGCTGGGCTCTGGCGATCCTTCCACCTCAGGTTTAGCTGGAACTACAGGTGTATGCTGCCATGCCCAGCTAATTTTTGGTTTATTTATTTAATTGTCTCGCCAAGTTGCCTGGGCTGGTCTCAAACCTGCGGGCTCAGGCAATCCACTCACCTCAGCCTCCCAAAGTGCTGGGATTACAGGCTGAGTCACTGAGCCTGGCCCTGGCATATTTATTAAAAGGCAATCCACCACCTTTACTCTTAAGTGTCTCTGTTTGGAAGATAAATTATGTCACCCTTCCTAAGTTCACCAATGTTGAGAAGCGATGTGGCAAAATGCATAGAACATAGACTGTGTATCCAAAATCCTGTGTAGGTTCAAATTCTGGCTTTATTATTCCATTCTACATGTCAACCTTAAACAAGCCAAGCCTCAATGATCTCACATGCAAAGCAGAAGTGGCTTATTAGGAGAATTTATACAAATGATACAGGAAGCTTCTAGCATAATGGCTGGCATACAGTGGGCATCCATTCATTTAGGCCCCTTTGTCCTTACAGTCAATGAAGTGAACATCTACTGTGTTTTGAAATGATAAAAACAGAGTGCTGCTATCAACTTAGGATCAGATGCAGGTGTAGTTGTTAAAACGGCATTTGTGGCTGGGCGCCGTGGCTTAGTCTGTCATCCCAGCGCTTTGGGAGGCTGAGGTGAGAGGATTGCCTGAGCCCGGGGGGTTCGAGACCAGCCTGGGCAACTTGGTGACACCTCATCTCTACAATAAATCACAAAAATTAGCCAGGTGTGGTGGTGTGCATCTGTAGTTCCAGCTACTTTGAAGATTGAGGCGAGCTGGGCTAGGTGGCTCAGCCTGTAATACCAGCACTTGGGGAGGCCGAGGTGAGTGGATTGTCTGAGCCCGCAGGTTCGAGACTTGCCTGGGCAACTTGGTGAGACCTCATCTCTACAATAAATCAAAAAATTAGCCGGGCATGGTAATGCGTGCCTGTAGTTCCAGCTACTTGGAAGGCTAAGGCGGAAAGATTGCCTGAGCCCAGCAGGTCGAGGCTGTGGTGGCCGTGAGTGTGCCACTGCATTCCACCCTAGGTGACAGAGTGAGATTCCAACTAAAAAAAAAAAAAAATGGTGTTTCTGCAATACTTATATTTCAGTGCAACATCCTTGAGCCTCATATGGAATCTATCTCTGAACCCAATGGCTCCATGTGATTTCTGTGATATCATGGGTACTTCTGCCATGTTGATAAACCTAAATTGTGAACTAGGGAAATAAAGGTACTAATATTTATTGAGTTCCAACTGTGTACAGAATGGGGTAGTTCCAAATTGGAATAGATTACTAACGTAGTTGAGCAAGTTTAATCCGTTTATAAACAGAAATAGTTAACAGATTTCCTGGGTGGACCTCTATGTTCAGTATTTTACACTTAAGCACCTCATGAAAGGATTTTGATATGACTATAAGACAAGAAGAGGATGTGGATAGGGAAAAAGAAAACTTGTCTATGGTCTTCCTGCAGTAAACTCCCCATGAAAACACACCTCTAATTTAAGCAAATTTGAATGAAATTGGAGTAACGCTTGGGGCCTGGGATGCCCTTCAGCTAGCTATGCAGGCTTGCCTGGGTAATTTCTTTAAACTTGCAGTAATTCTTTACAGAATTAGCAATCTTGGTATATCATTTGAGTGCTATGACAGTATTTTATTAGGAACCTATCTGGGCCAGGCATGTGCTATATATGCATTCTTATTGAATAGCCAAAATACCTTTATGGAGTAAATAGTATTCTTTTTTTTTTTTTTGAGTTAACATCTCACTCTGTCGCCCAGGCTAAAGTGCAGTGGCACACTCACGGCCATCCCAGCGTCAATCTGCTGAGCTCAGGCGATCTTTCTGCTTCAGCCTTCCAAGTAGCTGGAACCACAGGCGTGTGCCACCACGCCCGGCTAATTTTTTGATTTATTGTAGAGATGAGGTCTCTCCAGTTTGCCCAGGCTTTTCTTGCTCCCGTGGGCTCAGGCAATCCCCTCACCTCAGCCTCCCAAAGTGCTGGGATTATAGACTTGAGCCACCGCGCCTGGCTGTAAATAGTATTCTTATCTCCATTTCACAGTCGAGAAAATTGAGACACAGGAAATTCAGTTTCATGAGAGGTCACTTTGAAAATGAGTTATAGAACTGATTCAAACTTGGGTATGTCTAACTCTGAGATCCTTATTCTTAATCATCACATCAATGTGGTTGCTATGTGTTAATTAATACTTCCACTCTTTCTACGTTTGTAAAACAACATTTTATTCCTCCACAGTCTAGTATGATCAGACTTGGGAACTTGGCCCAGGAGCATGGGCTATGTGAGATATATCTAAGTGTGAAGCAGAGATAGCAATTTGTTGATTGACTCAGATTTGGAGCAAGTAGACAAAGTATACTAATTTATTTTACAACTCTATTGCGGTATAATTGAAGTACAGTGAACTGCACATTTTTAAAGTATACAATTTATCAGTTTTGACACATGTGTATGTACCATGAAGCCATCACTAAAATCAAGTTAACAATTATTTCTCTCCCCAAGTTTTCTTCCAGCTCCTTTGTAAATCCATTTCTCTCTCTGCCAAGATCCACAGCAACTACTGATCTGCTTTCTGTCACTGTAGATTAGTTTATATTTTTTAGAATTTCATATAAATAGAATCATACAGTCTATGCTGCTTTTTGCCATGCTTATTTCAATCAGCATAATGATTTTGAAATTCATCTGAAATCTCAATTTGTTGAGCATATCAGTGGTTTGTTTCTTCTTGTCGCTGAGTAGTTTTACATTACATGAATATACCCAAGTTGTGTTGATGGCGTTTGAGCTGTTTTCAGTTTTCAGCTACTACAATTAAAGTGCTATAAATATTGGTGTACAAGTCTCAGTGTGGACATATGCTTTCATTTCTCTTGGGTTAAAAACCTAGGATTGGACTGGTTAGGTGGTATGGTGGGTATATGTTGAATTTTTAAAGAAACTGCCAAGTAGTTTTCAAAATAGCTGTGGTGTTTTCCCTTCTCAGCAGCAATTGTCCATATCCTCACCAACACTTGGAATTGCCAGTTTAAGAAACATATATTAACCATTCTAATAGGAGAATAAGGATATCTCACTGTATTTGTAATTTGCACTTCACTGAGAATTAATGAAGTGAGCATCTTTTCATATGCTGTGTGCCAGTTGTGAGTCTTACTAGGTAAAGTGTCCATTTAAATTTTTTACTTCTTTTAAAAATTGGATTGCTTTTCTTCTAACTATTGAATGATAAAATTTTTAAAAATATATTTTATGTTCAAATGCTTGTCTAACATATGTTTGGTAAATGTTTTCTCAGGTCTGTGCATTGCTGTTTTGTTTTCTGAGTAATGTCTTTCAAAATAGTAAACACATTTGGTCAAAGATCAGTTTATCACTTTTTTTTCTTTTATGGCTCATGCTTTTTGTGTTCTATCCAAAAAACATTTGCCTACCCCAAGATTGCAATTCTCCTATGCTTTTTGTAGAAAAGATTAGAGTTTTATGTTTCAAATTTAGGTTTATGATCATTTTGAGTTAATTTTTTTGTGTTGTGTGAGATAAGGGTCCATGTTAATTGACAAATGTATGCACTATGAAGCCATCACCATAGTCAAGTTAACAATTATTTGGTTAAGGGTCCATGTTTTGTTTTGTTTTTCCTGTACATTGCATCCATTATTTCTTGAAAATGCTTGTCTTTCTCCATTGAATTGCCTGTTTGTTGTTATTGTTGTTTGTTTTGTTTTGTTGGTCAAAAAGCAATTGACCATATATATATGTGTGTGGGTTTATTTCTGCACTCTCTATTCTTTTCCATAGAATATGTCTGCCTTTTCACCAGTATCATACTATTTTTATCATTGAGGTTTTATACTACGTTTTGAAATCAGGGATGGTAAGTGTTCCAGTCTTGTTCTTCATTTAAGAAATTGCTTTGGTTCTTCACATTTCCATATATATTTTAGAATCAGCTTGTCAGTTTCCACAAAACAGTCAGTTGGAGTTTTGAATGGTATTGCACTGAAACTATAGATCAATTTGGGGAAATTTATCATCTTAATAAGATTAGTGTGTGACAGTTAATTTTATGTCAACTTAATTGGATTAAAGGATGCCCACATAACTGGTAAAACATTATTTCTGGGTGTGTCTAAGGTGTTTCTGGAGGAGATTAGAATTTCAATCAGTAGACCAAGGGTAGAAGACTCACCCTTACTAACATGGGCAGGCATCATCCAATCCGTTGAGGGAGCATATAGAACAAAAATGTGCAGGAAAGGCAAATTCTCTCTCTATTTTTTTTTTTTTTTGAGTTGGAGTCTGACTCCATCGCCCGGGCTGGAGTGCAGTGGCATGCTCTCAGCCACCCCAGCATTGGCCTGCGGGGCTCCAGCGATCCTTCTGCCTCAGCCTTCCAAGTAACTGAACTACAGTCATGCACTACCATGCCTGGCTAACTTTTTAAAATTTTTTATTATTTATTGTAGAGACAAGGTCTTGCTAAGCTGTCCAGGCTGGTCTCGAACCCGTGGGCGCAGGCAATCCACTTGCCTCGGCCTCCCAAAGTGCTGGGATGATAGGCTTAGCCACCAAGCTCGGCTGGAACTGCTGGTTCTTAAGCCTTTGGATTCTGAGACTTACACCGGTGCCTTCCATTCCCTCTGGTTCTCAGACCTCTAGGTGTAGACTGAATTACACCTCTGCCTTCCCTGGTTCTTCAGCTTCTAGATAGCATATCATGGAACTTCTTAGCTTCCATAATCATATGAGCCAACTTCGACGATAAATCTTCTCTTATATATATCTACATATATCCTGTTGATTCTGTTTCTGTGGATAACCTTGAATAATACATCAAGCCTTTCAATCCATGATTAGAGTATGTCTCCCCATTTACTTATTATATCCCAATTATTTATTTCTTTACCTTCCCTCACTAGTGTTCTATAGTTTTCTGTGTAGACACATTTGACTAGAATTTTTGTATTGCTATGGAGTTTTTTAAGACTTCAGTTTTGAATAATTGCTGCTTGTATATTGGAATATAATGGCTTAAAAATACCAGCCATTGATCTTGCTAAATTTATTTATTGGTTCTAGTAATTATTTTGTGAATTCTCTGCAGTTTTCTGCATAGGTAATTTTATCATCTGCAAATATTACTTTACTTCTTTCTTACTGATCTTTATTCTTTCGGGGGGCGGTCAGAGTCCCACTCTGTCACCCAGGCTGGAGTACAGTGCTATGCTCATGGCCACCCCAGCGTCGATCTGCTGGGCTCAGGTGATCCTTCTGTCTCAGCCTTCCAAGTAGCTGGAACTATAGGCAGGTGTACCACACACGACTTATTTTTTTTTATTTATTGTAGAGATGAGGTTTCGCCAAGTTGTCCAGGCTGGTCTTGAACCCCTGAGCTCAGGCAGTCCTCTTGCCTTGGCTTCCCAACCTGCTGGAATTACAGGCTTGAGCCACTGTGCCTGGTGGGGTTTTTTTTGAACATTTAATCATAAATGAGTGTTAAATTTTGTCAAATGTCTTTTCTTCATCTCCTAAAATGATCTTATAGATTTTTATATTTATTCTGTTAATATGGTGAATTATGTTTGATGAGTTTTCAAATGCTAAACCAACATTACTTTCTTGGCATAAACCCTACATGGTTATAATGTATTGTCAGACTCAATGTGCTAATGTTTTGTTAAGGATTTTTGAATCTACATTGTGTATTTTTGGTTTTCTCATAGTTCTTTTACTTTTGTTTTTGAGAGGTTTTAGTTTGTTCTGTGGGAGAGATTCTCTGGAGTGGGCCTTTGATGTAATATGGTGGAAGCAAGATGTGGAATTTTTAAAAAGTCAAAATATTTTCAAGTGATTCTGTAGGTGAATGCAGGTTGCTGATTGGGCAGAGTTCCCAGCTAACTCTTTCAAATCTTGGGAAGGAATAAACCCTTATGAAATGTAATATCAAATTATCGATGTATATATCTAGCAGAATGCAAACAGGGCTCTCCTTCACAGGTGTTTAGAACAAAGGACTTATGCAATCAGATCGTAATATGCTTCAGGAAGCCAGACCTTTTTGTTGTTCATTGTTTTATCACTAATGAATACTGAGATACATAACATTCCAATTCTGAGCCTTATTCTTTTAAGACCTCATATTATATTAACCACAGAAACTTGGTCTGGCGATGAGCATTTGCTAGAGCACGTAGAAGCTCATTGAGGACTAGTGAGCTTGTGGAATCATGAAACATCAGATTGTGCTGCTATGAGGATTGGGGGATTGTCTTCTTTGGAGATTTTACATAAGGGTAAAACTATTTTTTGTACTTTCAGATAATTATTCTAAGCAGAGATAAAGCTATTGGCTAGAGAACCTTGTATGCCTGAAACAACACGATCTTTTCAGCTAAGGTGCCAAAGAAGACTCAGTCTAGAAAGTAGAAGATGTGGGGGGAAAAAAACGCATGGACTTCTGAGCCAGATGAATGTAGGTATGATTATTGGCTTTATCACTTACATGTCATTTTTTTTTTTTTTGAGTTGGAGTCTCACTCTGTCTCCCAGACTGGAGCTCCCGGCCATCGCAACCCCGACCTGCTGGGCTCCAGAGATCCTTCCGCCTCAGTCTTCCAAGTAGCTGAACTACAGGCGCGTGCTACCACACCCGGCTAATTTTTTGATTTGTTGTAGAGATGAAGTCTCACCAAGGTGCCCAGGCTGGTCTCAAACCCCTGGGCTCAGGCAATCCTCTCTCCTCGACTCCCCAAATGCTAGGATTACAGGCTTAAGCCACCAAGCCTGGCCTAATTCCTTTATTTTTCATAGGTCAATATTTAACACCTTGAAACAGTATATTCATCACTTTTGAAAATTACCTTTGAAAAAGGCCAGACTTCTCTGACAAATAATTTTTCTTCTATTTATATTGCTATTTAAGTGACATTCTCAGTCTCTCTTCTATATTGTAAGCTCCATGAACACAGTAAAAGTCTATCTGGCTCATGGTTGTATTCCCAGGTATTGGCATAGACATTGGTATATAGTAAGCAATCATATTTATTTTCTAAATAAATGAATAAATACTGTTTGCAAGTCATTCCTATATAACTACTGTTCTCTGGAAATCTTAATTGCCTGTTTTTCCCCAAGAGAGGCCAAGATGCCAGAACACATTCCAGCCAGCAAAGGCTACAAAAGTGAAAAAGCACGCACAGATGGCCAGAGGCAGTTCAATTCATTCTTCTTCATTCCAAAAAATGACTCCTAAAATAGAATATTTTTTTCTGATAGAGTTATTTTGCCTTACAGAGTGGCTTATAATTAAACCAAAAAAGTCTTGGTTATAAATGTTGTGGCTATAGTCTTTTATGAGCTTATTGGCTTGACCAGGGAATTCTTTTTCTTTGCTGTGCATTTCTTGAGGTTAGTGTCCATTTAACTTTGTAAAAACATTTGATGTATGATACAATTAAAGCTAAAGCCCCTTCTTCAGCAAAGTTGAGCGCTATTGAGCTTCTGGCTACTTAAAACATTCAAAAGAGGCTTTGGATGGTCACATGTAAATCAGATTTCTCCGGGATTGATACAAGAATAAAGACCTGCTCATGGACAGTGATTGAATCCCAGGGGAGTCCCTGGAGGGGCTCACAGGGATGATGATGGGAGGTTAATGTTGCTAGCTGGCTTCCTCACTGGCATGTTAGACCAGTTAATGAAGGCATACCTGGCATCTCAGTGCTTTCCCCTCCCATGTTTTCTTTCAAGGAAAAGTACATTTAAGAAAGATCAGGCCGGGCATGGTGGCTCAAGCCTGTAATCCCAGCACTTTGGGATTGCCTGAGCCCAGGGGTTCGAGACCAGCCTGGGCAACTTGGTGAGACCATGTCTCTACAATACATCCAAAAATTAACCAGGCATGGTAGCACATGCCTGTAGTTTCGGCTACTTGGAAGGCTGAGGCGGAAGGATTGCCAGAGCCCAGTGGGTTGATGTTGGAGTGGCTGTGAGCGTGCCACTGCACTTCAGCCTGGGCAACAGAGTGAGATTCTGACTCAAAAAAAAAAAAAAAAAAGAAGAAAAGAAAAGAAAAGAAAGAAAGATCAGGAGAAAGAAAGAAAGAAAAAGGGACAGAAAAAAACCAAAGCATTCCATTTTATTATTATTTCTTTTCATGAATTGTTCTTAAAGTCTTCTTTTTAGAAAATAAATGCCAGAATGTGTTTTTGGAACCATCTGAAAAATGTGTGTTTCTATTTCCAGTAGGACTTGAACCAGGTTTGAGTTAATTTGAAGTTTAATTGACAGCTCTTAAGCGGAAAGGCTAAATCTTCAAATCCTCAGTCTTTTCTACAAGTGGAGTTTTCTTTAAGGTTGTCAAATAAATATGTTGGAGAAGATGGTAATTAAGTGTGAACAGATGGCCGTTTTTAGCTGAGATATTAAGTCTCCATGTTTAATAAAATGATTTGCCTGTTGGAATCGGTAGGTGTGATGGAGTAAGCGTGGTTGGCAAGACATCAAGTTTGTCAGAGCTAATTGGGCACTGTGATAGAGACTCAGAGTCCTTATATGGCTGTTAGGAGTGGGGAAGTGTTAGTGGAAGATTACGACACCGTGCTACTTTGTGCCAAAACCTGACACTGCAGCTCTGCAGACTTAAGATTGCCTCCCAAACAGAAATACACTATTTTCAACAGGCAACACTGTGGTGGAATGAGAAAGCCACTGAATTTCTGCTTCCAGTTACCATTTTGCCCTTGGCTGACTTTGTGACCTGGGGAGAGTCCCTGGATCCCTCTGGCCCCAGTAGTCTTATTTTCCAAATGGAGTAGGGTTAGAATTTATTTTTTATTTTTGAGTTGGCATCTCACTCTGTTGTCCAGGCTGGAGGGTAGTGGCATGATCACGGCTCTCTGCAGTTTCAACCTTCTGGGCTCAAGCGATCCTCTCACCTCAGCTAAAGTGCTGGGATTACAGGTATGAGCCTCGTGCCCAGCCAGTAGTCAGAAACATTTCAAAAGTGGACCTGACAGGATCTGTGAACGGATTGGACATGGGGGGACTCTCACACTCACTGTGCTTCTTCCTACCTTGGGGTTTTTGTCAGTTACTCTGTCGGGAATGTCTTTCCCTCAGGTCTTTGCTCGACCTCTTCCTTCTAGTCAGTCTCAACTCAAAGTCACCTCAGAGAGAGGCCTTCCCTGGCTACCTTCCCGTCTCCCTCTATCACATTGCCTTGCTTTGTTTTCTACACACACACACACACACACACACACACGCTTTATATATATATATATATATATATATATATATATGTTGTTGTTGTTGTTGTTTGTTTGTTTGTTTGTTTGTTTTTGAGTTGGGATCTCACTCTGTTGCCCAGTGTAGAGTGCAGTGGCACGACCACAGCTTACTGCCGCTTCGACCTCCTGGGCTCAAGCAATTCTCTTGCCTCAGCCTCCTGAGTAGATGGGACTACAGGCGCACGCCCCCACACCTGACTAATGTTTAAAAAAATGTTTTGTAGAGATGAGGTCTCACCATGTTGCCCAGGCTTGTCTCGAACTCCTGGGCTCAAGCAATTCTTCTGCCTCGGTCCCCCAAAGTGCTGGGATTATGGGAGTGGAACACCCGTGCCTGGCCTCTTAATATATATATCATCATCTAAAATAATCTTATTTACTTTAAATATTTGTTTTCTCCAACCAGAAGAGAGGCTCTGTATTATCTTTTCTTTTAAATCCAGGAAGGAAGGTCAACAATTTAAGTAGGAAGTAATCAGGATTTGTAAAAAGCCAGGGGTGGTGGCTCACACCTGTAATCCCAATACTTTGGGAGGCAGAGGCAAGAGGATTGCCTGAGCTCAGGGGTTCCAGACCAGTCTGAGCAACATGGCAAGACCTCGCCTCTACAATAAATAAATAAAAAAAAATTAGCTGGGCATGGTGGCACATGCCTGTGGTTCCAGTTACTTGGAAGGTTGAGGCAGAAGGATCACCTGAGTCCAACAGGTCGAGGCTGTGGTGGCCGTGAGCTTGCCACTGTACTCTAGCCTGGGTGACAGTGAGACTCCGACTAAGAAAAAAAAAAAAAAAGAAATGACAATAGGACTCGTGATAGGTTAAATCTAACATTTCTGAGGACACCAGGGTCACTTATACCCACAGGTGGGTTCTTCTGCAGGTTTTTTTTTTTTTTAAATCAGTCTCACTCTGTCACCCAGGCTGGGGTGCAGTGGCATGCTCATGGCTATTGCAGCCTGCTGGTTTCAGGCGATCCTTCTGCCTTAGCTTTCTGAGTAGTTGGAAACATAAGCACATGCTGCCACACCTGGCTAATTTTTTGGTTTATTGTAGAGACGAGGTCTCGCCAAGCTGTCCAGGCTGGTCTCGAATCCCTGGACTCAGGCAATTCTCTCATCTTCACCTCCCAAAGTGCTGGGATTACTGCGTGAGCCACTGTGCCCGGCTCATCTGCAAGTTTTAAGGATTTTAATGTTGTTGTTTTTTTGATACCGGCAGGGTTTCCCTCTGTCACTCAGGCTAGAGTGCAGTGGCATGATTATAGTTCACTGTAACCTCTAACTCCTGGGATCCAGCAATCTTCCCATATCCACCTCCCAAGTAACTGAGATTACAGGTGCGTGCCACCACGCCTGTCTAAATTTTCCTTTTTGTAGCATATGTTGTCCAAGATGATCTAGAACTACTGGGCTCAAGTGATCTTCCCACTTTGGCTTCCGAAAGTGCTGGGATTACAGGCTTGAACTGCCATGTCCAGCCTACTGGTTTTTTAAGTCTTTTCACCTTCAAGAAGGTGAGAGTATTGCAGTCCCATGCCCAATTCATTAAGAGACCTCGTTAGGTCTACCTTCACAATATTTTGTAAGTTTAGCTTTGAAAAGTGGCTGCAAGATTGCATGTTTATGGATGTGTCACTTAGGAATGCTCTAAGTTGCAAGTAATGATGCCAATTAGCAGTGACTCAATAAAAGGGAGTTATTTTTCTCGGAAGACAAGACATCTGGAGGCAGTGACTGGCACGACTTCAATTGCTCTATGAAGCCTTTGAGAACCCAAAGGCTTCTTCCCGTTCTGCCCTGCAGTCATTAGCTGGCTTTTTACCTTCATGGTTGCAAGGTAGCTGCCACAGCTACAGACCTCAGACCTGATTCGAGAGCCAGAGAAGGGAGAAGAAGCAATATTGTCAAGCTCTCCTGCTTTCCTCTTGCCTGCTTTTATAATAAAACAAAACTTTACCCAATATCTTCCCAGCGGATTTCCCTGTGTGTCTCATTAGCTAAAAGTGAGTGACATGTCTGCTCTTAGCCATAGGAGGGGTTGGAACGTGGGCAAGAGAAATGGATTAGTCAGCACTGGTGCCTTCACGGGCAAGTGAATTGGAAGGGATTGATCAATAAAAAGATGGCATTCATAGAGGGGACCAAAAAGGCCCAGCAAATGTAGGCTGAAAACTAGGAAAGTCATAGGAAGATCATTCATTCATTCCTGTTTTGTATGGGATTTTTTTTTTTTTTTTTTTTGAGTCAGGATCTCACTCTGTCATGCAGGCTGGAGTGCAGTGGCATGATCATGGTTCACTGCAGTCTCGACCTCCTGGACTCAGGTGATACTTCTGCCTCAACCTACTGAGTAGTTAGGTCTAGAGGTGCACGCCATCATGCCCAGCTTATTTTCTGGCTTTTTTTTTTTCTTTTTTGTAGAGACGATGTCTTGCTATGTTGCCCAGGCTGGCCTTGAACTAACTCCTTGGCTCAGGCAATCCTCCCACCCCAGGCTCCTAAAGTACAGGGATTATAGGCACGAGCCACCACACCCAGCTAGGATTTTTATATATGAATTCATGAGTGGCACTGGCTTATAATTTGTTTTCATGCGGTCCTTGTTAGAGTTTGGTGCTAAAGATATATCCGCCTCATAAAACGAGTTGGAGAGAGTTGTCTGTTTTTGGGAAGCTTTTCCTGTAAAGGACCAGATGGTAAACATGCTGGGTTTTGCAGACCCTATGTCTCTGTTGTGACTGCTTGATGGAATTGTTATAGTGTGAGAGTAGCCACAGACAATACGTAAAAGCCAAACTGGGCCTGCAAGCTGTGGTTTACCTCTCCCTGTCTAGGCTATATTTCATGTCAGTTTGGAATTGTTTGTTTCTTAAATGTTTGAGAAAACTTGTCTGTAATAACGTCATGGGCTTGTTTTTGACTCACGAGAATATTTTTCAACTGCTAGTTCCATTTCTTTAATAAATATAGAACTATTCTGAGTGCCTCTTCCTAAACTTCAAGTTATATTCTTGTAGGAATTTGTTCATTTGATCTAAGTTTTCAAATGAATGGACACACATTTTTTATTATTAACTTTTCTTTTTATTATGGTAAAATATACCCATCATAAAATTTACCATCTCAACCCCTTCTTATGTGTACATTTTTAATGTGTACAAAGTGTACAATTCCTTTGAAAGTACATCCACATTGTTGTGCAACCAATCTCCAGACTCTTCATCTTGTAAAACTGAACATTTAACTTTTCTTTTTTGTGAGTCGGAGTCTTACTTTGTCGCCCAGGCTGGTGTACAGTGGCACACTGCTCACGGCCACCGCAGCCTCGACCTGCTGGTCTCAGGTGATCCTTCTACCTCAGCCTTCCAAGTAGCTGGAACTACAGGCACGCCAAGCTAGTATTTTGATTTATTGTAGAGACGAGGTCTCGCCATGTTACCCACGCTGATCTTGAACCTGCAGGAGGGCTCAGGAAATCCTCTTTCCTCCGCCTCTCAAAGTGCTAGGATTACAGGCATGAGCCACCGTGCCCAGCTAAACTATTTTTAAGTGTACAATTTGGTAGCATTCAGTACATTCACAATGTTGGGCAACCATTACCGCTATCTATTTCTACGACTTTTTCATTTTCATCATCCCAAACTGAAACTCTGTAACCCTTAAAAAAAGGTTCCCCACCCCCCTCTGTCCCCAACCCCTGGTAACCACTATTTTTTTTTTTGAGTTGGAGTCTCACTCTGTCGCCCAGACTGGAGTGCAGTGGCCGCTCCTGGCCACCGCAGCCTCGACCTGCTGGGCTCCGGCGATCCTTCCGCCTCAGGCTTCCAAGTAGCTGGAACTACAGGCACACGCTACCACACCCGGCTAATTTTTTGATTTATTGTAGAGATGAGGTCTCGCCAAGTTGCCCAGGCGGGTCTCGAACCCGCGGGCTCAGGCAATCCACTCACCTCAGCCTCCCAAGGCGCGGGATTACAGGCTGAGCCACCGAACCCGGCTAGACCATTTTCTTTATTTGACTTTTATAATTGTCTTTTCTGCGTGGAATTCAGTCTGATAACATGTACTGCATTATAACCAAAAGCAAAATCCCAATTTATATTTTATTAATCATTTTTTCATGTTTTATTTTTAAAGATTCTCAAACTACAGAAAGTTGCAAGTAAAATGCAAATGACATTTTTTAAATAAACCATTGGAAAGTAAGGTACTGATGTGATGTGCCTTCACCCTGGAATTCTTTGATGTGTATTTCCTTCAAACCAGAACATTCTCCTGTAAAACCCAAAACAACGACCTGAATAAGGAAATTAGTGTTGGTACATTATTGACATCTAATCCATAGACTCCATTCAGGTGTCTCTAGTAATCTCAGAAATGCCCTTGGTATATTTAGTTGTCATGTCTCTTTGGGACAGGTCTTCAACCTTCTTTGACTTTCGCGACATTGACAGTTTTGAGGCTAATAGGCCAGTTATTTTATTTTTTGTTTTGTTTTTTGTTGTTTTATGTTTTGAGTTAGAGTCTCACTCTGTTTCCCAGGCTGGAGGGCGGTGGCATTCTCATGGTTCACTGCACCCTTGACCTGCTGGGCTCAGGCGATCCTTCTGCCTCAACCTTCCAAGTAGCTAGAACTACGGCACGTGCCACCATGCCCGGCTAATTTTTTGATTTATTGTAGAGATGAGGTCTTGCCAAGTTGCCCAGGCTAGTCTCGAACCTGTGGGTTCAGGCAATCCTCTCACCTCGGCCTCCCAAAGTACTGGGGATATAGGTGTGAGCCACTGCGCCTGGCCTTAGGCCAGCTATTTTGTAGAATGTTTTTCAGATTGAGATTTCTCATGGTTGGTTATATCCAGAATAGGTATGTTTATCAGGAATATTATAGAGATGATGATGTGATTTTTTTTTTTTTTTTTGAGGTGAGTCTCACTTGGTCGCCCAGGCTAGAGTACAGTGGTACAATCACAGCTCACCGCAGCCTCGACCTTCTGTATTCAGGCTAGTCATTCTGCCTCAACTTCCCAAGTAGCTGGGATGCAGGCATGCGCCACCACATCCAGATAATTTTTTGATTTTTTTTGTAGAGATGAGGTCTTGCTATTTTGCCCAGGCAGGTCTTGAACTCCTGGCCTCAATTGATCCTCCCTCCTTGGCCTCCCAAAGTGCTAGGATTACAGTTGTGGGCCACTGTGTGGGGCCTGTGGTTTAAATTTGTTCCATGATTGGTGATGTTAATGTTGACCACTTGATTATGATGTTCGGGTAGGAATGGAAAAGAGGGAGAGGTATCAATTAAATTTTTTTTTAAAACTCGCTCATATTTTTACAGCAAATGCTTTTTAACCTAGTGTGTTACAACTTCCATAGAAGGTAGTGGCTCCCACTTCTGTGTAATTTTTCCAGGTTCATACCCAGACTTCTGTGCCATATTTTTACTTGTGTACGAGAGGTTCATTGTCACATCACTTTCCCGACTTCTGAACCTGTCGTTCCCTTTCCCCAGCTAGTTTATTTCACTGGTGTCTGCCCCTGCCAGTCCTGTCCTGGTTGTTCAGGCTTGGAACCTTGGGGTGATTTTGGCGCGCCTCTTTGCTTTTCGTCTAGGCAGTTGCTGTGTGCTCTTGATCCTTTTTCCTTCAGTGTATACACAGTGTCTTCTCCATGGTCATTACCGTGATGAATGCAGCAGCCTTTGGGTGGGTGTGATTTCTTTAGTTTCTAAAGCAATCCCAGTGCCCCAGAGTCTCACCTCCCCACTGAATAAATGAGTTCATGTCTGACTTTTTAAATGCTATCTTTATGTAGCAGTGTCCTAGGTCGTCAGAACATCCAGTTTTGAATCCCATCTTTGCTGCTTACTAAGCACCCATCAGCTTTTGGTAATTTATTTCACCTCTCTGGGTCTTATTTACTTTACTACTTTGTTTTACTGGTGAGTGAGATCATGAATTCTGAAAGAGCTGTATCCACACATACCTTGCTAGGTCAGTCTGAGTATTAGATCAGTCTGAGTATTATCACCGAGTCTTCTCAGTAGTCCATAAGCTTCCTTGCCTTTTTCTGATATGCAGTTTTCACTGATCTCTCACCATTTCTTTTTCTTTTTTCTTTTTTTCTTTTTGAGTTGGACTCTCACTCTGTTGCCCAAACTGGAGTACAGTGACTGGCTCACGACCTGCAGCCTCAGCCTGTTGGGCTCTGGCAATCCTTCAGACATACCTGGCTAATTTTTTAATTTATTGTAGAGACGAGGTCTTGCCATGTTGCCCAGGCTAGTCTCGAACCCGTGGGCTGGGATTACAGGTGTGAGCCACTGCACCCAGCATGATCTCTCACCATTAAGCACATATTTACTGAATAACTCCTGTGACCAGGCAGTAGAGGTAAACCAAGATAAGACCCAAGTCAGTCTCTGAGGAGTACAGCCTGATAGAGGAGGCAAATGTGTAATTAACTTACATGTAGTAAGTATACAGTAGCCAGTGCTACAGTGAAACCAAGGCCTGAGGCAGAACTTTTCTAAATACCAGAAAATTGAGCAAAACTTAGAGCAGCTATTGTCTAACACAGTTTAGTACATTATTATATTTTTCTTTGTCGTGACAATTTGTGTTAGTAAGTCATCTCCCTAAATAGAGTGTGAACTATGTGGGACATATCTCTGTAGTGGTGAGTCTGTGGATTTTGGGGACAAGCACATTGGGGTCTTACCTGCTCGAGTCGACTCTCCCGTTGGTGGTGTTTTTTTTTAAGATGTTATCTTTAGTTTTTTATTTTATTGTAGAGATGTGGGGTACAAGTAAGGATTAACTACACAAGTAGACTGCATGAGGTGAGGTTTTTGGCCTCCAGCTGGCCCTCGCTCTCCCTGGTTCGGCACCAGGTGCCCTTTGTGTTGTTATGTTCCCCCTCCCTCCCCTGGCAGTGCCCAGCGAGTGCGATCCCTCCTTTGTGCTATTGTGATGAGTGTCCAGGTCCCACTTATGAGTAAGAACATGGGTCTTCAGTTCTTCGTTTCTGTGATAGAACACTAAGTATGATGGTCTCCAGCTCCATCCAGTTTGCTGTGAAGTCCATGATCGTGTTCTTCTTTATGGCTGCATAATATTCTATGGTGTATGTGTACCACGTTTTCTTTATCCCACCAACTTTGTACTATTCTGTTATTGCTACTCTTCAACAAAGTAGCAATGCTTAAATGAAATAATGTATTTAAGGGACCCAGTGCAATGCCTGGCAAGCAATTTATGTCCAGTAAACGTTAGTTCTCTTCTGATACTCCGCCTGTGCCCACTCTGATAATGAAAAATAAATATTTGGTTGGTGAATGAATTTATTGATCCCAAGGTCTACAGTTCATAATGACTTCCCAGAACATTTTGAAATGTAAGTGGCATTCATGGAAGCCCATTCTTGGTCATAATGCCACTTTATTTTATTCAGTCAGGACCTCACTCTGTCGCCCAGGCTGGAGTGCAATGGCACGATCACGGCTCATCACAACCTCAATCTCCTGGGCTCAGGCAGTCTCTCTTATTTCAGCCTCCTGAGTAGCTGGGCTACTCCTGGGGCTACTGAGGTGATTTTTTGGAGATGAACTCTCACTGTGTTGCCCAGGCTGATCTCAAATTCCTGGGCTCAAGCAATACTCCCATCTTGGCCTTCCGAAGTTCTGGGATTACAGGCGTAAGCCACTGCACCCAGCTACCGCTTTATATTTTTTTCTTTTGCACTTTGCAGCTTTTAGAACTTTTAGTTTTGCCACAACTTTGCATAGTGAGGCTAGGCAGATACGTTTGTCCTATGTGATGGGTGGGAGTTTCATTTTGGAGTGAACTGAATTGAGATTTTTTTAAGACAGTCACTGTATTTATATAGGTCGAGTCTGAGTGTATTACATGGCTATGGAGTTCTCTCTGAATTTTTTAGTTGATAGAGTAGTGAAAAGGGAATTCTTCTATTCCATGGCTTAAGGATACATAAACTCTCAGCGCAGCAATCTTTTTATTGTTGATTATTATAGCTTCTATTACTCCTAGAAGTTGACCAACAGGGACCTGAGTTTAGGAGACTTTGTCATTCAGCTTTCATATCATAAATGCTGAGGCCAGCCCTTTGCCTGCAGGGCCCTCCATCAGTGAAGAGGATTGGTGACATTATCCAGACAGCCATGTGGGGGCAGGGGAGTCAGGACTCTCAGTATTCTCTGTGTAAAGGAATCTGTGCCATTGACGGGGGTGACCACTAGATACTGTATTCTTCTTGAAGCACTGGAGGCCCGTTGCTGCACCATTTCAGCCTTTTCTTTTTGATTCAGGGAGTAGAAAACACGTTCAGACCTTTTCTTTGTTCAGTGCCGTGTGTGCTTTTTAAAAGCAGGGGGAGTCATTCAGCTGGATAACAACGATGGCAATAAGTTACCATAGTCTTCAGCTTCTTTTGACCTTGTAGAGGAGTCAGTTGGGGTGAGGTTTTAGGTGGGAACTGAGCTGAAGAAACTAATTTGTGCTGTGCAGGGCTGGATTTGTGTAGGACAGAGGCTCATCTATTCACTTTGCTATGGCTTTTAAGACCGCATTTAAGGAATCGGTGATTCCCAAGTTCTTGAACAGTTAACAGAGCTGAATGTTTAGACAAGGGAATGTAGTTGCTGGATTGCAGCTTAATTTAGAACCTTCTTTTTTTTTTTTTTAATTAAAACATTGTTTAAGTGTAGAAAGAAACCTTTAGGAATTTAAATATAACTTGCAAGGAGAAACAACAAAAGCAACCCAAACTTTAAGTAGAATACAATGTGCTTTTTAGGTATATTAGGGGCAAATTTTAAAGGGCATTATTTGCCCAGTGTTGAAGGATGGAAGAATCTTACATCTTTGTCAAAAACTGACCAGTGAGAATGGCCCTGAAATACATAGAATGCATAAGGCCAGTAACCACAGTGGCATCCTCTCCGCTCTGCTACATCTTGCCAAATTTCCTTTGGTTTTCCCCTTCATGTAGAAGACGTGAAAGTGATGGCCTACTCCATTTATTTTGTAATTATATTTTTTTCTTCAGTGTTTTTAAGTGGCATTTTCCAGTAAGGGTAAGATTAATTGTTACAATACAAACCAATTTGAAAATTAGTTTTTAAATTGAGCCATAATATATAAAATCTTATGGTAATGTGCAGATCTGACTATATTCAAGTGCAGTTTTCATACCCACACCAATTGTCTTGTAATAATTGGGAATGCATCCTCTGTGTGGTGTTTGCAAGTTAATGCTATTTTGGAAATCACACCGGTATATCTAGTGGCTTTCCTGGGTGTATGTGGTTCATTATTGATTATACTTGTATTTTGGAATTGTAGATGAAGGAGATGGGGTAAGCCCTTTCACACTGTTGGTTGTTAGGAGTTCCGATGGAGAATGGCGATGAGTAAACAAGGAAGGGCATTAAAATACCTAACAGTGAGGAAACCCACATGGTTGTCGGGTGTGGAATGCAGACTTACCACAGATGCCTCCATGAAAGGAGGAGACAGACCATCACAGAGGAAGGCCTTGACGCTTCCAGGAACAGTTGCAAATGCACGTGGATATGTGTATTTTACAGAGAGGAGCTCCCAGCCTTTGGATAAAGGCTTCTGGTTGGCTTCGAGACTCACCCGCGCTGCCTGTCATGGGAATGACTTCAGTGTGGCTGGGAGTGTCCGAGCCACCTGCCTTCTTTTGCTGTGAAGGGGGAGAAGTGGCAAGCTGTCTTCCAGGGCCGCCTCCAGGTGCTTCCACTGTGCCTTCTTCCTTTTCTGAGTTTTCATGCTCCCTTCTTTTTTGCTCCCACCTCTGCCCTCCTGGTTTTTTCACATTGAAGCCTGCCCTCAGAATGACTGTGCCTTCCTTGCACCTGTGTACCCAGACCCTTAACCTGCTGCTTCCTCATGTACAGGGTCTCTCATCAGGATACACTTGTGACAGCAAGCTTCTTCCACACTGAGGGTTTTTAATGTATTGATATAACAATTTAAGGTTGGGAGATTGTCACTGGAACGTAAGTTCCACGAAGACAAGGATTTCTGTGTGTTTTGGGGTCAGTTGTTCTAGCCCTGGTGTCCAGAATAGTACCTGTTACCAGGAAGGCGTTTAATAAATTCTTGTTTGAATAAATGATTAAAATATCTGCTGTATTACAATTTTAATATCATTTACTTATAAGAGTTATGTTAGCAAAGCATTCTCAATGCTGCAAGTGTAGAGCAGAAATGAGAGCAAAACAGCAATCTCTGGAGGAAGGAAGCTTTCTATTTTCTTTGACTGTATTTTCCCCATTCTCTTCTTTGTGTGAGTCTCTCTGCTGCCAAGAACCACTGGAAGCGAGTGAAATTAGCACATGCAGTTCTTGGGAGAGAGAGGTATGTGGTAGAGGTGGATTGGCAGGTGAGGGGGAGAAGGAAATGGCAAGTTTCAGGGCGAAGGGTGGCATGAGTATTTGAACAGAATAGCAGGTAGTTTATTAGCTGGCGTGCCAGGGCCAAGTGGAAAGATGGAGATGTTGAGTTGGTGGAGGCAGTGGGGAAGCAGATTGATGGAGTGCTTGGGGTTCATGCAGTGGGTGTAGGGAGCCATTATGAATTAGTGATGAGAGTGATGTAACAGTAAAGCGAAGACAATCATTCTACTTAGCTGCTGTTTGTAAAATGGATTGTAGCTGGAGGTGAAGGAATGTTAAAAACAGTGAACAAAGTTGAGAAATGCTGCAGTAATCTAAAGAGGGTCAGGGTGTTACTTGGTGTGTTATCCAGTGATGCTTTTTGGCAGATACCCTTCTCTGGAAGCCTGATGCCCACTTTATGATCTAAGGATGGATGGAGGCAGGAGGAAGATTTCTGCACAAGAAAGCAGTAGGCCAAGATTCTAGTCCCCGTTTTCTGCTTTGTAAATTCTTAATCGTGGGCAAATACTTAATTTTTCCTGTGCATCAGTCGCCTTCACTGTAGAATGATGATAATGACCTGAAAGCAGGGGTCTAGGTCAGATAACCTTTTGGACTTCTTTGCAGCCTCTTCTGTTTATTTATTTATGAGTGAACAAATGAAGGAATAAGATGAGATCCCACTACGTTATGTTGCCTAGGCGTGACACAAATTCCTGGGCTCAAATGCTGTTCGGCCTCGTCCTCTTGGGTAGCTGGGACTACAGGTGTGCCTGGCTCTCATGAGCCCTTTATCAGTTATAGATGGTCTGAACAGTGAATACCTTTCTTTGCTTTTCTCTCGTCCTCTATTTTGTTGAGTTAAGGTCTCACTCTGTCACCCAAGCTGGAGTGCAGTGTCACAATCATGGCTCACTGCAGCCTCAACATCCCAGGCTCAGACAATCCTCTCGCCTCAGTCTCCCAAGTAGCTGGGACTACAGGTGCATGCTACCACACCCGGCTAATTTTTAAATTTCTTTTATAGATGTGAGGTCTCACTGTGTTGCCCAGCCTGGTCTTGAATTCCTGAGCTCAAGCAACCCTCTTCCTCTTGCCTCAGCCTCCCAAAGTGCTGGAATGACAGGCATAAGCCACTGCATCTGGCCTGCTTCTCAGTAGTAATTTCTACAACTGTAGTGTTTTAAGAAGAAAAAAGTGGTGGTTTCTGTCACCCATACCACCTCTGGCACGTCTTCCTTTTCCTTTCTCTCTTCTTCCTCTAATGAACTTTGTTTTAAAACTTAAAAGAGGAAGAAGAAAGCCTATGATGATATTAGATGTTTCAAAATCTATAATTTAAGGTTTAGTATTACCTGTATTGACTAGTATGTTTTAAAATATGCATTGCCGTTGTTTATGTGCTATGAGTAGGCATTTAGGTTTTTAGTTGTTACTAGACGGTCATAGCATTCAAGTTGACAGACGAAACTTCAGCCTGGATATGTTCAGAGAAACATGAAGCATGTGAAAATGGTTGGGAAAGGTGTGGTCTCTTAGAAAACTAGGGTGCAATGTTGTTTGCTTAGAATTACCAGAAACTGTCATTTCTACCTTCTTTTGGCTGCTGAATACACGATATGTGCCTATGCATTCTACATACTTTTTTTCTTTGAGAAGACTTTAGTACTGCAGCATTCTGGGTTCCCTCTCTGTCCCCCTCTCGTACTTTCTCTGTGGTGGGTTTTCCTTCTGTTTGGGTTGTTTCTTGCCCCCACTCTCACCATCTCAGCCCATCTGGAAAGATGAAGAGGCAGCTGCCATGGAAACCGCATTTTGGTTCGTGAAGAACCGACTAACAAGATGTATAAAACACATGCAAACCGCAGAATGGGTTGCTGTCAGAGCCGGAGGGGTGTGAGACGTCTTTCCTTTCTAAACAGCCCCCGGGACTGTGGTGTTCTGTTTTCGAACGTGCCCCTCCTGATACTGCAGTGCTGCCGTGAACTGCGCCTTTTCTGCTTGGGCTGCACAGCCTCACGCCCTGCGGTGAATTTACGGGAGACAAGTCGAGGGTGCAGAGGAAAAGAGAAGACCTGTTGGCCTGAGAAGTCGATTTCCATTGGACTCAGCCACTGGAGAATAGAGACAAGAAGTGTGACTAAATGTTTGGGTTTTGCTCTCCGGCCACCTGTGCCCCCTATGGGTTTCCCTCGGGGTTAGAGCCAGTAGTGGTGTGTTTCTGGAAAATGTCTCCGTCATAGAGGCCAACTGCAGCTGGAAGATTGCGTTCGGCCCCTGTAACCTGTGCCATCCTGTCTCATGCTGTCCCATCTCATAGTTGTCCTCTCTCTGCAGTGCTCTATGCCCAGGTCTCTGTGGCTGGGCTGCTCCAGCCTGGCGGACAGCATGCCTTCGCTGCGATGCCTGTATAACCCAGGGACTGGCGCCCTCACAGCTTTCCAGGTACTCTCTCTGTCTCTGCGGGTGATGGCGGGCTTTGGTGTGTGTGTCTGGCTCGTTGGGAGGTGCCCCCTTTCCCACGCTTCACTTATAGCCACCCTCTCTCCTCCATGTTGCCTGTGTTCTGCATCGCTCAGTATTCCTTTGATGATTCGTTGTCATGTAGATCCAGACTGAGCCACGCTGAAGACATTCTGTCACGATTGGTCACCAAAATTGACACAGCATAAGACTGTGGTTTTCAGATCTAGTGGGAGCACGGTAACAAATTTTTAAGCAATCTCAATAAATAGCAATTCAGTATGTGATGTTTGCTCTGGACCTACATAAAGCCAATTAATGTGCTCAATCACGTAATTACAGTTGGTTGCCTAAACGTTTTCTTATGTTTTTTAAATGATTACTAAAAATGCAAAGTGCTCTTTTCAGAGTCTCTTCTGGTTATTGTACTACTACTACTACTATATATATATATATATATATGTGTTTTATGACACCTGTGTTTTATTGATATTTTGATCCGTGGTTCTAGTTTCAGAATGGAAAGGCCTTTTGGGGACCTTTGGGTACAGTATTCAGCTTGAGACAGTTTAGCTGGTCTTCCATGGATTGATGGATTCTCGTTCCCCTCAGCCCTTCTTAGAGACCAGGAGGTCAGTTCCGGGATGTGGGAAAAAACGATAGAGGAGAAAATGGAAAACTGTAGAGGGAAATGTGAGAAAGAGCTTGGTGCCTATTGCTTACAGATTAGGGCATAGTACATGATGGGTTTCTTGGCAGAGTGCTACCTATCCATCTCAGGTGTTTGGAATTTGTGTTGAGTATTTTATAGTAACATACAACAAATTGGTTTTTAAAATTTGACTGTTTTTAACCTATGTAGTAGATATTCTGTGTAGAGGAATTTCAAAGACAAGCTGTGTCAAAATGTTTATGACTAATCTTGGCTAAAAGAAGAAAACTTAGGGCTGGGTACGCGGTGGCTCATGCCTGTAATCCCAGCCCCCCAGGAGTTTGAGACCATCCTGGACGGTTTTGTGAGACCTCATCTCTACAATAAATCAGAAAATTAGCCAGGCATGGTAGTGCGTACCTGTAGTTCCAGCTACTTAGAAGGCTGAGAAGGAAGGATCACCTGAGCATAGCAGGTCAAGGCTGTGGTGAGCTGTGAGTGTGCCACTGCCCTCCAGCCTGGGTGACAGAGTAAGACTCTGACTGAAAAAAAAAAAAAAAAGACCCACGCTTTGGGAGGCTGAGGTGAGTGGATTGCCTGAGCCCGCGGGTTTGAGACCCGCCTGGGCAGCTTGGCAAGACCTCATCTCTATAATCAATCAAAAAATTAGCCGGAGCCGGGCTCGGTGGCTCAGCCTGTAATCCTGTGCCTTGGGAGGCTGAGGTGAGTGGATTGCCTGAGCCCGTGGGTTCGAGACCCGCATGGGCAACTTAGCGAGACCTCATCTCTACAATAAATCAAAAAATTAGCCGGGCGTGGTAGCGTGCGCCTGTAGTTCCGGATACTTGGAAGGCTGAGGCGGAAGGATGGCCGGAGCCCAGCAGGTCGAGGCTGCGGTGGCCAGGAGCGGCCACTGCACTCCAGTCTGGGCGACAGAGTGAGACTCCAACTCAAAAAAAACAAAACAAAATAAAGTGGCTCATGAGAGAGCATTTAGATCACATGTGGGTTGCTAGATGCCATTTGAAAAATCAGTGAGAAGTG